>WBZZ01006299.1:0-10000 GCA_019918135.1 Paulinella micropora
AGTTTCGTGCCAGGAGAGTTGAGAGGCTGGTGCTTTGGTTTTCACAACCTCGAGAAACGCTCTTTTGAAGGAACTTGCCAAAATAAAGATTTACAAAGATTCTGACAAAGCAGTGCCAAAATGAATGGTTGGGATCGCTCCAAGGCCTGAAGAGCTGTGCCAGAAGGGTTTAGAGGCTGATTCGTTGTGCTTTCACAACCTGAAGACGCTCTTTTTAGGGATGTAGTTGAAAGTAGGGATTACGAAAATACTGACAAAAAAGTGCCAACATGAATGCTGAGATTGCAGTAGTAGTAATAGTAGTAGTAGTAGTAGTAGTAAAAGTATTACTATCGTTATTGTTGATTGTTGTTATGATGTCGTTGTTGTTATCGTTGATGTTGTTGTTGCTGCACTGCTGCTGTCATTGTTTTCGTTATTATTATTATTATTATTATTATTATTATTATTATTATTATTATTATTATTATTATTATTATGGACACCGTGATAGCCCAGTGATCAAGTTCTACCATCTGGGCCCCGTCGCCAGTTCGATTCCCGTCGGTGCCACCAGTATTTTCATTGAACATACCGGTCCGTCTGGAAGTGTTGGAACTGCCCGTGCGGGGGTGTCATTAGAGCCTATCGTCAATTCTTCGTACTCCCCTCACGGGTGAGACGATGGAGGCGCATGTGCAGATTTGCATCAGCCATTGACAGAGAAGCACTATTATTATTATTATTATTATTATTATTATTATTATTATTATTATTATGGACACCGTGATAGCCCAGTGGTCAAGTTCTACCATCTGGGCCCCTGTCGCCAGTTCGATTCCCGTCGGTGCCACCAGTATTTTCATTGAACATACCGGTCCGTCTGGAAGTGTTGGAACTGCCCGTGCGGGGGTGTCATTAGAGCCTATCGTCAATTCTTCGTACTCCCTCACGGGTGAGACGATGGAGGCGCATGTGCAGATTTGCATCAGCCATTGACAGAGAAGCACTATTATTATTATTATTATTATTATCATTAGTATTATTATCATTATTATTATTATTATTATTATTATTATTATTATTATTATTATTATTATTTATTGACACCGTGATAGCCCAGTGGTCAAGTTCTACCATCTGGGCCCTGTTGCCAGTTCGATTCCCGTCGGTGCCACCAGTATTTTCATTGAACATACCGGTCCGTCTGGACCAGTATTTTCATTGAACATACCGGTCCGTCTGGAAGTGTTGGAACTGCCCTTGCGGGGTGTCATTACAGCCTATCGTCAATTCTTCGTACTCCCCTCACGGGTGAGACGATGGAGGCGCATGTGCAGAAATGCATCAGCCATTGACAGAGAAGCACTATTATTATTATTATTATTATTATTATTATTATTATTATTATTATTAATATTATTACTACTACTACTACTACTACTACTATTATGATTATTATGATGATGATGATGATTATTATTATTATTTTTTTTATTATTATTATTATTATCATTATCATCATCATCATTATTATTATGATTATTATAATTACTATTACTATTACTATTTTTATGGACACCGTGATAGCCCAGTGGTCAAGTTCTACCATATGGGCCCTGTCGCCAGTTCGATTCCCGTCGGTGCCACCAGTATTTTCATTGAACATACCGGTCTATTTCTGGACCAGTATTTTCATTGAACATGCCGGCCCAACTGGAAGTGTTGGAACTGCCCTTGCGGGGGTGTCATTAGAGCTTATCGTCAATTCTTCGTACTCCCCTCACGGGTGAGACGATGGAGGCGCATGTGCAGAAATGCATCAGCCATTGACAGAGAAGCACTATTATTATTATTATTATTATTATTATTATTATTATTATTATGGACACCGTGATAGCCCAGTGGTCAAGTTCTACCATCTGGGCCCTGTCGCCAGTTCGATTCCAGTCGGTGCCACCAGTATTTTCATTGAACATACCGGCCCGTCTGGAAGTGTTGGAACTGCCCTTGCGGGGGTGTCATTAGAGCTTATCGTCAATTCTTCGTACTCCCCTCACGGGTGAGACGATGGAGGCGCATGTGCAGAAATGCATCAGCCATTGACAGAGAAGCACTATTATCATTATTATTATTATTAGGGAGTACATAGGCCATTGGTCCTTTTAAATGGGCTGATTGGTATAAAGCTCCTAGAGTAATGTTCTATGCCGTCACTTCCTTTATTCCACCGATTGGTGTGGAGACTTTCCTTATGGAATGGAGGACTGGATGCACATGGCCTTTTGGCTCAGCAATTGGCAGGAGATACATTATTATTATTATTATTATTATTATTCAGCCCAATGGCCTCAAGGCGTTAAACTGTGACGCCAACTCATAACCCTTTGGTGGTAGATGCTGAGGAGGAGGGTCGTTGCGCGCGTAAAAGATCTTAAACTCCGCATATGCTGGTTGATAGCCCAGGACCCAGCAGACACCAGATGGTTATGGGTGGGGTTTCGAGGCAGCTCTAGCAACCGCGCTTGGTGTATGCACTTGCACATTCGGTGACGTCTTGCAAGAGGTTGCTGGGACTGCGGAATAACCTCGGCTTAGTGCAGTCTTGCCCTCAGGAGCTCCATCGTGGCCCCGATCATCAGGCGAGAGACTGACACGGGGGGGTGGAGGACCTCGAACAAGGGTATTGGAGGCTTATGTCCGTTGAGGATATGCCATTAGCTGCATCAGTACGCCTCAGATATAGTATTATTATTATTATTATTATTATTGGACACCGTGATAGCCCAGTGGTCAAGTTCTACCATCTGGGCCCTGTCGCCAGTTCGATTCCCGTCGGTGCCACCATTATTTTCATTGAACATACCGGTCTATTTCTGGACCGGTATGTTCAATAAAAATACCGGCCCGTCTGGAAGTGTTGGAACTGCCCTTGCGGGGGTGTCATAAGAGCTTATCGTCAATTCTTCGTACTCCCCTCACGGGTGAGACGATGGAGGCGCATGTGCAGAAATGCATCAGCCATTGACAGAAGCACTATTATTATTATTATTATTATTATTATTATTATTATTATTATTATTATTAGGGAGTACATAGGCCATCGGTCCTTTCCATGGGCTGATTGGTATAAAGCTCCTAGAGTAATGTTCTATGCCGTCACTTCCTTTATTCCACCGATTGGTGTGGAGACTTTCCTTATGGAATGGAGGACTGGATGCACATGGCCTTTTGGCTCAGCAATTGGCAGGAGATACACTATTATTATTATTATTATTATTATTATTATTATTATTGTGGCACCGCGATAGTTCAGTGGTTAAGGTCTACCATCTGGGGCCTGTCGCCAGTTCGATTCCCGTCGGTGCCAGTATTTTCAAAGGATATTTTCTTTGAAAGTATTGGTCTGTCTGGAAGGCTTGGAGCTGCCTTGCGGGGATGTCAGTAGAGCCTATCGTCAAATCTTCGTACTCCCCTCGCGGGTGAGACGATGGAGGCACATGTGCAGAAATGCATCCGCCATTGACTGAGAAGCACTATTATTATTATATTATTATTATTATTATTATTATTATTATTATTATAAGTATTCTTATAATTATTCTTATAATTCTTCTTCTTCTTATTATTATTATTATTATATTTATTATTATTATTATTATTATTATTATTATTATTTATATTATTGTTGTTATTATATTTTACTTTATGTTTCTGACCCGAGGTGCCTGTAGTATTTCAGTAGCCAAGAACATCTCATGTCGGTGGTGGCTGGCTGTTTGTGCAGGTATGGTTTGGGAGCCGCGGCTGTGGCTGGCAGGGTGTACGCCATTGGAGGAGCCACTCTAGATGGTGTAGCTGAAAAAGTGGTTGCCACAACGGAACGTTTCAACCCTAGCCCAGCTCCAAAAGGTCGTTCTCATTCGTTGTTTGGCTGCTGCTCCTTTTGTTGTTTTTGATATATATATATATATATATATATATATATTTACTGTTATTGCTCTTCTGACTTTTACTCAGCAGCGTTTCAACTTCAGCTCTTGCGCCCGAATCTAGGCGTTATTGCTTGTGAGAAAACTCTGGATAATTTTTTAAGAGCCATGACAGTCAATCTTGGCTGAGAAAAATAATTTGGAATGATTGTTCATTGTATGGAATGACTAAAACCTCAGGTAATTGGTCCGTGGTTGCTGATATGACTACTCCACGCAAGTTTCTGGGAGTTGCGGCACTGGATGGCAAAGTCTACGCCTTTGGTGGAGAAACAGTTGGTCTGCAAGCCGCACCTGCTGTTTGTTGTTTACTGACGTTGTTGTCGTTGTTGTCGTTGTTTTTTGTTGTTGTTGTCTTTCTTGTTGTCGTTCTCGTTGCTAATACAAAGTTATCGTTATAATAGTTACGGTGTACTTCTTGCTGTTGTTTTCTTGTTATACTGGTGTTGCGCTGCTGTGTTTTGCTATGATAGTCTTATGCTGCTAGGGCGACATGATCGTCGCTGACGTTGTGTTCTTTATCTATCTATCTATCTATCTATCTATCTATCTATCTATCTATCTATCTATATCTATCTATCTATCTATCTATCTATCTATCTACCTACCTATCTATCTATCTATCTATCTATCTATCTATCTATCTATCTATGTGTAGAATGTGTGTGTGATAAAAAATGAGTGTGGAACTTACGTACGTACGTGCATACATCAATCCAGACATACGTATCCTCGAACTCTGCATGCATATGCATGTGCGAAAGGTATGACGAACAAGTCACTGTACTTACATCAATAGTTGTTCACAAGTCCTCTCCATCGCAAAACAAAAAGCTTGCTTGGGTCTTTTGTGTTGAATTCAAGTTTCTGAATAAGTGACGTTTAGTTACAAAACATAAAGCAAACAAGCACATATCAATTGCATGCATGCCCAGATGCAGACATAGTTTTTTCCATGCTTGCAGGTGTCCAAGTCGAAACTGCTGAAGTGTATAGCCCCGTCAATAACAACTGGACTACTATTGCTAGCATGAGGTCCATACAAATACAATTGTCGCCAGGATGGATAGATAGATACTATTAGATAGATAGATAGATAGATAGATAGATAGGCAGGTAGGTAGGGAGATTGGCAGGTAGGGAGATGGGTATATACGTATGCATGTATGTATGAGTGGGTAGGGAGATGTGTATATACATTTGCATGTATTTATGAGTGGGCATTGCCCCTTTCCCTGCCTTTCAGTCTTCGCTGAGAGACGTTTCTATCTCAAGCCATTTGCTATGCGCACCTGTGTTTACTTGTTACATGTCTGTGTTGGTATTCATTGTATTTGTACATATATGTATATGTATATGTATATGTATATGTATATGCATATGTATATATTGAAGATGATTGCTGTGGCTCAGGCGCAAGCAGTAGTGCAATCGCCCTACAGATATATCTCTATATGTATATGTATATGTGTATGCATATGTATATGCAGGGAGGCCAGAAGTGCCCATGCCGCGGCAGTGCTCAATGGTTCGATCTACGCTATTGGAGGCGTATATAGTCAAGGACAATTCCTCAAGTCGGTCGAGCGCTACGACCTAAACACAAAAAATTGGACAAAGGTGGGTGAAATGCATTATATAATATGATATAAAAACATGTAATATAATACAATATAAAATAACCTAATGTAATATGAAATAAAGCAATATAATTTATGAGAATTCATATAATATAATATAATATTATTTTATATAATATAATAAAGTAAACTATGGTTGTGTGATGAGGAAATATGATATTATTATGATATTTATATCATGTTCTGCAAAAAGACGAGATACGATAAAATAAGAAAATATAACGTGATACATATTACATTGTGTATATTCTATTTTTCTGTCTTGCGTTGTATTCTACATAGGTGGGATCCTTGAACGTGGCAAGAGCATATATGCAGGCAAGCGTTATCGACGGTTCTTCGTCGATCTATTTATCCATCCATATCTATCTATCTATCTATCTATCTATCTATCTATCTATCTATCTATCTATCTATCTATATATCTATCTATCTATATATCTTGGTGTGCGTGTGCTGGGCCCGTGGTGGGGTGCCTTATGTGTGCCTAGCCATACTCCTATAAGTCACATGCCGAAATAGCGACGGGAAGCACAATCCTGTTCCCTCAGGGTGCCCTTTCTCGCTTATTGAGCCCGGAATAAAACCCGCAGTGCTCTGTCGGTTTATACTAGACTGTCGAACAGTCTCGAAACTCCATCTGCTTACTGGGTCCTCTGTAATGGAGGTGGGAGCTCGTTCTGCAAGGGGCGCTTATGGAACGAGCCCTGGCCCCGCCTGGTACTAGGGAGGTTTTGGTATCGCCTGTATCGTCCCTGCCGTGCAAACTTCACGGCTTAGCTGGGCATCGGGTTAATACTTTACCCACAGACTTCCTTGGTTGACGAAATCAGAAGCTCCTTTTTTCTGACATTAGTCGATATCTCATCTATCTATCTATCTATCTATCTATCTATCTATCTACCTATCTATCTATCTATCTATCTATCTATCTATCTACCTATCTATCTGTATCTACCTACCTACCTAACTGCCTACCTATCTACCTACCTATCTATCTATCTATCTATCTATCTACCTACCTATATCTATCTATCTATCTATCTATCTATCCATCCATCCATCCATCCATCTATCTATCTATCTATCTATCTATCGATCTATCTATCTACTTGTCTGCTTTTAGGCGTCGATTATTCATTGAATCTATCCATCAATAATGTTCATATACTTTGCATGCAGGTGTCAATGTATGTGGTGGGTGACTTCACAGCCAATGGGATCACGAATTCCACGGAACGCTATGACCCACTGACCAAAAACTGGACCATATCGTCTGATATGAATCAACCTCGAGTTTGGTTTGGCCTGGCTAGTTTGCTTGGGAAAATCAAGCCTTAATAAGATGACGTCAGTCTAAACAACTTGTTGTTCATTCTCTTGTTTTTGGTTGGTCCCCTTATTGTTGATAACACATTGTCGGTTGTTCATGTTTTTCTTAACTAGTCTGTTGTTGAATGGCTAGTTGATATTTGCTATGGTGATCATGGCGAGACTCCTTGTATTTGCACCTCATCGTCCCTATGAGTGGCAGTTTGAAGGTCCTGTTAAAGATGTAGAGTGAACGATTGTGTGAAAGTCAAGAGTGACCTCAGTAGAACATTTTTCCAGAGGTCCTAAGTCTTAACAATTTCTAATATACATTGCCTGATCAGTTATATACATCAACGCTCAACAATAGAGGAAGTTTCCACGCTGAGGTTGATGCTGCTTTGCTTCGGAAGGTCGCAACCAGTTTCTTAAAAGTTAAATGTCAACCTATAGACACGAACCGAAGTCTGCATGTTTGCTTATGTTGATATCCAGCTCCGCCGAAAAAAAACGAAATCAGACATCTAACACATGTTTCCTCGATCCAGCTTTTTTTGAAAAAAACATGCGCTAGATGACAAAGTCCAGGTCAATAACTAAGTGGCAGATTTCAAGAGGGAGAGAACTCTGAATAAGGGAAGAAAATAATTGCTTTTCCTCTTGAAATCTGACACAGTGAGGTGGACAACGTCTCGAAAACGATTAAAAGTCCTGAACCTAAACCTCAACGTGACATAAAAAGAAATACAAAAACTAACAAAACCAGTACTTGTGGGAGAACAGTTTCCGGGAATTTGAACATCAGCTTGAAAAACACTTGACTGTGTACGACCCAACATACAGCTGTTTCGAATCATTACAGAGTATTTTTAAAAAAGTATTCTGTTACATAAGTCGGAAGTAAATGCTGACTCTGTCTAACAGAAAACTTTTCAAAAAATACTCCGTAATGATTCGAAACAGCATTCTGTTGGGTATTACAGAGAATTACACTTCTCATGGTGAATTTTTCCGGGGAAGCGCCACGTTACTAACCCACAATTACGGATTTATCAATGAAATATATTGAAATCTTGCAGGCAGGAGAATTCCATAAAGTAAGAAGTGTTCTCAGCTGATGAAATGTTTCTTGCGCACGGGTGCATGCTGTACTTCTAAGCTTGAATTGCAGCATTTTATGTGCACCCCTCTTTGCGACGCCCTGACATGTAACTTTCATTCCGTACTGCCTGGATTTGCCCATGGCTAATGTTATCTGTTCACCACTTGCGTTGTGACCTTGCAAGTGGTTATGCGGTAATATTGTTTCCTGGAAAAGTTGCTGATGGCGTTGAAAGGTACGTTCTATACTTGTTGGATGGCACGTACCTTTCAAGCCAATGCTGCTTGGATGCGGTTGGTCTAGTCGAAGAAAAAAATTCTGTTTGAACCAATTGCTTCATTGTTTTCGGCGGATGATACTAGCTAGTCGTATAACTTCTGCAAACATAAGAAGATTTACAGAGGTTGTACGATAGGCTGCTGCGTTACTTGTGTTTAATAATCACTTTCAAGTGTATTCCTGCTGGAAGGTGATTATTGAGCTCAGCCAGAGCTGATTAGACTACGACCAGATGTTAAGAAAGGACATGCTACTGTTCAGTTTCCTGGGAAGTTGCTGATTGCTCCGGCTGGTACAAACTATACTTGTTACTTCAAAGTTTGTACTAGTCCAGACCAATACAGACTTGTTGATTGGCGGAGTTTACAGCTGCAGCGCATGAAAGATGTTCTGCAGCAGCCAATTCCTCCTAGGATTTCGAATCTGAACTGCTTAACCATCACTGAATTAAAAACGTTTTGTATCAAACTTTGAAGCACAGGAACAGAAAAAAAACAAAACTGTATAAATTATTTTTGAAGCATTTATTCAGGATTTCACAAATGATACTTACTTCCGGCAGTGTTGATCTCTTTATGTTTCACACACAAGTTTAGTTAATAAAAAATAGAAATTTAATGTGTGAAGACCAGTATGCAAGGAGACGCTGATCACAGCATCAGAAAATTGTTGTAAAAATACTCTGTAATGATGGTTTAGGGTGTTCTGTTGAGGGAGCTCACATTGTCTTGAAGGGTATTTTAAGGTATGAAATTATGAAATGCTGCACTGACTGTAAACAGGACTGAGTGATTCTAACATTTTATACAGGTTCATCCGAGTTCTGTACTTTTTGCCTTTGTCTAACCCAAAGTAGTGACTCTAGGTATAAAAATAGTGATTCCTATCACTTTTTGTATGTCTATGAGTGTACGTGACTGGTTTCGTTTGTTCCCTTCCACACACAGCCAACTACATTCTACTCCCCTCTGTTATCCTTCTGTAATGTCCTCACACAGTTGGCACTTTTCGCAGTGTTGTGTGAGAAAAGAAGATAAGGGTTGGGTATGTAGAGGTGTCAACAGGAGTGATGTGTGAGTGTTGGTTTGCAACACGTTCTGTCCAACGCTTGTGTGTGGAAAAATCGTGAGCAAAATATGTCCAAAACACACATTTCCTCCCTCTATCGTCCACTTTCAGTCTTGTGCAATCTATCCTCTCTCCTTAATTATACGTGTCAAAGAATAAGGTTAGTGGACTGGTCGAATTGTCGTAAAAGAAAAACAGGTATGGGACTCCACTTTTGCATGTTCTGGTCTAAAAGAATATATGTATTGATGCCCCTTCTTTAATACAACCAATTCGATTCACTCCGCTAGTAACCCAATCCTCTGCTGAGTCTTCGATATAAATAAGGATCAAAGATAGTGGAAAATGTGGGAGACCAGCGGAGCCAAAAACAGCCAAGGCAAATACAAGCCAATTCCCGTTGTCCGGCCTAACGATAATATATTCTAGTATAAAAAGTGTAACTGTCACTAATAGTAATATTATCGTTACCTGGTTAAGAGTGTTAATATTGGTAACTTCCTCTTATTGTGTCTGGGCTGACACAGCGGTACATTAAAGTAACGCATATTTACCTATCTGCGACCGCTACATTGCCGGGTGCCACGGTTTGACAGTCTACCGGCTGTAGCAACTTGAATAAAGCTCGA
>WBZZ01006299.1:20000-40000 GCA_019918135.1 Paulinella micropora
AATATAACATATCTATATAATATCAGTAATACAATTAATTATTTTTCAAAAAATTTATCCTGCCTATCTATATACAATGGACCAATACCAACCAGAACTATTTCCGCTCTACAATATTGAGCAACGAGGAGACTACATCAGACAAAGAGGTAAAAGAAGATGGTATCTCATTACAACTCCAACCGCCCTGCGACTTATAAACAGACTAACGGGTGGCCATCCTGAACTAGTCGGCCGAAATAACTCACTCGTTATACCATATGCCCCAGGATGGGAAGCTCAGCTCCAACAGCTAAATCCAAATACAAGTTATCTAGTCCATCTGGATTATGAAGGATATCACGGACCAGTCAGAGGAATATACAGAGCCAACGAATTAAAGCGGTCAATCAATGCGGTTAGAAACTTTGTAGAACGGCAAGCAAGGTTTTACGAACAAAGAGAAGACAAAGACCTTAAAGTTATTACAATTGACCAAGTTCATCCGCAAAATAATGCTGTCATACCAATGGCACAGGGTGAAATAAACTGTGTGCTAGAATGTATTATGAAAGACTTTCCAAACCCAAACAATAGAAAACGAAAGCGAGACAATATTATAATAGACCGCTTCAAGGATATCAAATATGCGACAGAAAAGGACCTAACAGAAATGGAAGACTTTATCCGATGTAGGATTTATGTATTTGATGGTATGAATATACTGTGGCGAGCATCTACCAAACAATACCCAAAACAGATAATAATTAGATGTAGCGATTATCACGCCACATTAATACAAGGAAAACAAAAAGACATCTGTATCCAACATATTAAATCTATTGAGCTATTATACGATATTAACGAAAACATACCAGAGCCACGGCCTCAATATGCTACTAACCACGAAGCCAGCAATGTGAAACTATCTACGAACCAATACGAGAACAAATGGATATCACAGGAAGAACTCAACAATATACAAACTAAAATTGACCTACAACATAAGGAGTGTTATTCAATGATGGACCATTCTGGAAACATTATTGGAATAGTAGATAAAGAAAATAAACTAAACTATAAATGCTTAGATCGTTTCAAACACGCATCATTCGTTCCTAAGGATACCACCGCTTGGTCATTGCCTTCATACTTCAAACAGTTATTCATAGAATGTCTTATTAACAAACACAAACCCAAACACCGCACACAAATTACTGAACCCAATATATTACGACACGTAAAATCTGGTCAAATACCCTTTCACCATATCTTTAATCATCACACCAAAAGCCCCAATAAGATACACCAGATTGATATGGTCAAAGCCTATACAAATGCTTCGTTAGGTAATCTAGGTGAAATATCTTCTTACTTCAATGAATACCCAACAGCTCCTCGCAACATAATTAATATAAACCAAAATATGACACAAGAATACTACAATAAACTCAAACCTCTACACGGTTATGCGGTTTTTGATTACGACCAAAAGCACCTCAAAGTGCCAACCTTCTTCAACGGCTACACCACAAAAGGAACCCAATGCCAACCCATACCCGCATTGTTGTATATGTTTGACCAAGGAGTTAAGATATTTATTAAGAGACTCTATGTAGCAGACGACCACTTCAACCCCTTCAAAACCTTCACAGAACACATAACAAATATACAAGATTACTACTTTGATAAGCCTGGCTATGAACACGACACCTTAGCCAAAGCAACCAACTTACTGGTAGGCTCTTTGAACAAGAACATACACCGAACTCAGCAAGTATCTACCATTTCAAAAACATACAACGAGCGAATACATTTTATGATGAAAGAAAAAGGATATAGGTTATTGTTTCTGAAACGAGTTCCATATGACAAGACCAAATACGCAGAAATGGGCAACGACCTACTACCAGAGCAAATGATTTACACATATCAAGACACAAACCAAACAGACAATATATTTCAAATGTCTCATTTAACTGGCTATGTGCTAGCATACCAAAAAATAGTTCTTCATAACCAAATGTTAAAGCTTGTAAATACTGGGCGGACTTTGTTATATTCTAATACAGACAGTATCGCATACGAATGTGAATATATGAAAACAGGAAAGGAATTTCGCCCTGAGGTTTTACAACAGGATGAGTTCATCGCCCCACAGCTAAATATGACTTGCTTCGTTTCCTACATAAATGGCGAACCACGGATAACATACCAGCGACATAGCGGTTTCAAAGACACACTACCATTACAGAAATTCTTAGAAACACCACATAAACAATATCCAGAGTTCTCCGCCTTTGAAGATACAGAGCTTCCAGATTATAGCACCAAAGACGAATACAAACCTTTACCAGAACAAGAATTATTGCTCATTCACGGCAAAGCTGGAACGGGTAAATCTGAAATGATTAAATACCTAACTGGTCAGCCATCAAAATACACTAACACCCATTTCAAAGACAAAAAGACTTTATCAACCGCTATGACACACAATGCCCGCCAAGTTATTAATTCTGAATATACACTCCAAAAAATACTAACAATGCTATGTCATAGACTTCCGCTACCGATACCAGTTGGCGAAGAAGCCATTAATCACAGAATAACGATTGATGAAGTTTCTATGCTTACCTCCAAGAATTTAGAAAGTCTGGACCATATGCTCAGAAAATACACCAAAATCAACAGACCATTCGGCGGTGTATCAATTATTCTGTTTGGCCACTTAGCTCAGCTTCCTTGCCCAGACCCAACATCCGAACCATTCCACAAGTCAAAAACTTTCAAGCTATTTACAAAAATAAATCTTGATACAAATTACAGACAAGCCAAAGACCTAGTTCTACAATCTATCTTAAATAAGGTAGAAGACTATTACAAAATAGGCGGTAATGAGCTTAGCCAGCATAAAGCAAAAGACTGCCTACCTGATATACTAACACTTGAAGAATTAGATGCTCTTAATAAGCAAGTTAAGCCACACCCTAAACCGACTGACAAAAATCCACCTTTAATATTACACCACTCTAACAACAATGTTAATGAAAGCAATAACAAAATGCTACAAAATAAACCTCTTAAAACAGGTCATCAGGTTGTGTTTCGTTGTAATACGAAGGTTGTCCATAACGGTGATATTCACACTATCACTAGGGATACCAAAGAACATATATTCATTACGATTGACGATATTGAGCAGAAGTTTGATAGAAAAAAAACGATACCAGACAAGAAACCGTATGCTGACATCCAGCCGACATTCTCATCCACCATCCACTGCTCACAAGGCCGAACAACACCAGTGTGGATAAATCTAGACCTACTGTCAATGAATTTGTTATATGTTGCTTTAAGTCGTGCCACTTGCTTGAACGATATTGGATTATCAAATGAATTATGAAAGTCATAGATATATTTTTTTGGCTCCTTTACCTTTGAAGCTCCTGATTGTATGAATTCCTTTTTTCGGTTTGACTAACTTAGTATTTACAGCCGTAGCACCCATTAACGACACAGGGTCAAATGCTGTTCGGTAGTTCGTGGTCAGCTTCGATCGTGTTGCCAGCTTACCTTTCGGGTTTACCCTAACCGCCACTCTATCAATCACTCCTTCCACAAAGTCTCTTGTGCTACTGCCTTTATTGTATGTGGTAGCCTTTACACCAGTCTGTCGGCTCAGGTCTTTTGCGATTGTTCCACCAAGACTATGACCCGTCAGCTCTACATTATCCTTACCATATTTCTTTATGACTTCATCAACCAGCTTCTGCTCTTCTTTGTATCTCGGTGTTCTTTTCAATACACCCTTCACCAATGCTACATCGGTGAGTAAGTCTCGCTTATCCGCACTCCCCCTAAATGCGACAATAGCTTTACCATCTTTTTCATATACGGTTGATTTTTCTTTGCTAGCGACTGGCTTCCATCCGTCAGCCCCTTTTCTATCTGACCGCGACAAATAGACATCCTCTGATAAATCCGCATTACCCCCCTTTTGTTTCCTATAATCCTTACCAGCTTTTTTCAATGCTTCACCATAGGTTATGTTATGCTTAGCAGAGTAAGCCTTAACGAACTTTATCCACTCAGTCATTCTATATATTTAATTTTTATTTTTTTCCTGCCTACTATATACACCACTCTACTATGTCCACCCTAACTAGACTGTGCGAGAAGTTCCAACAACTATCAATTGAAAGCGAAAATAAATCGTTTTCTCTTGCCGATGTTCAAAAGGTAATACACGACGAAATAAAAGCGATTGAAGAAATGAGAAATGCTCAGCCGAACTCGTTTCATTTCGGGAAATACAAAGGCAAAAAAATAGAAGACATCGCAAAGATTGACAAGCCATATATTGAATGGTTAGTTCGTCAGCCGTGGTGTAGTAATAAGGATGAATTGAAAAAGCACCTTCATTGACGAATGAGATACATTTTACCTCTAATATTGATTTCTTTTTTTATAATTCGCAGTATTGCTTTCTGTTTGTGAAAGTCGCTAAACTTGGTGAAATGCGGTTCTTTCAATAGGTTATCTTCAACTTCTAATTCTCTATTTACTTCAAGGTATTGTTGAAGGATGTCTTTGAATTGTATAAGGTCAAAGTGGTGGTCTACGTGGACATCAACCCGCTCATATATATCGCCACTTATTTCGCATATGTATCGTGGTTCTACGAATACATCAATAGCCACGATGTCAAGATATTCTTGTATTTGTGGTCTTATTGTATTCCTGCTTGCTTCTTTTATCACTCTCGCCATTTTTTTTAATTTGCTAAGCCCTATAAGGTCAACACAGCAATTCCACGAAAACGGCTTACCATCTACACGAAAGTGTTTTCTCCCAGTGGTCAAATTACTTTCAACATCAATGATGCCATTTTTTAGACAAGGGTGATGGGTTATTAGGTCTAGCACGAAATTGCTATCTTCTGGGTTCAGCACTTCACCATCAGCATATTTGCTTATTATTCTTTTTATGTGGGATTTGATAGATGCTTTTGTTAGAAACCGCCTACCACCCACAACATACAACTTACGACTATACATTACTATATTATTATATTAGAAAAAATTATTACAAAAATAATTATATATTCACATCAATGGTCTTCTAAGAAATTAACGATAACACTCACATTTCCTCCATTATTAACAGTCGCGACAGACTTTTGTAAAAATGTTAGATTTTCACCAGGAGAAAGTTGAATGTCATAAGTTCGCAAGTCAATAAGCTGGCTAGAAGTAGCATTAACATACAGTTTAAGTATGACATCCGTTATAGTGGCACCACCAAGAGCAGTCGCGGCGGTATCCTTTGACACGATTGAAGTTGTAGCATCAATATCAGCAAAGTTCTCCGCCGTAAGTGTTCCAGTTGTTTTCACAATTCGCACTACATTAACTTTGGTATCATCGTTTGATATGCTTATTAGAGATGGATAAACGATTGAATAATTGGTCGCACCACCGTTAAAAGTTGTTTTATTTTTTATGCTAAGAATTGGGCTTTCCGTGGTGCTCGCCGCCTTACTTCCTTCCGCTTCGTTTGATATGCTTGAATTAATAGTGTTAGCTCCCTCAATAAACATACTACAACTAGCCGTTTTCAATATTTGTATTCCTGTATCGGCATCATTTCTCATTCTAGCAACAAATGGAAGAGTTGTATTCCGCAGACTGACACCCGTGTTGGCATTCGCATACTTAATCATATGGACTTGCTGGAATTCGCCTGTGTTGGGGTTCTCAATTGAAAACTTAATGGCCCCAAAGCCTAAATATTGAAATTGAATTTGAAAGACATTTCCCTTCGTCAAATCCAAGAGAGGCATATCGCCTGTTCCATTACACGGGTCATCCCAGTTCGCTTGTTGAATATATGAAACAACACCTCCTTTCGCGTGTGCTATACAGAAACCAACCACACCATCCTTATAAAAGTAGAATCCATTTTGTAGTGCGGTATCGCCTATACCAATAAATGATATATATTCCTTAGTTTCATCAGTAGTCCATAAAGCAGTGAAGCGGGCTAAAACACCCATACCTGTTCTGTATTTTATTTTTCTTTTGCTTTCCATAACGGCATTAGCAGTAGCATTAGCGGTTGTTTTTAATTCGGCCATATTACTGCTAAATGAAACGCTCGCGTTCGTTTCTGTTTTTGTCCATACCCTTGTATTGATAGTATATGGAAAGATTTCCTGTAATACTGGTGTTAATGAACTGGTTAATGCTTCACCAAAGGCAGTTTTCATATTTCGACCCCCTACATATCCATCATACCCGACTTTGACATTTACGAAGTCGCCGCCTGGATTTTGGGCGACTAGATTTCGTTGGTGGGATGTCATAGTTTCTATATTATCAAAAAAAATAAATAATCTATCAAAATTAATTACCTGCTTGCCCCTGCTTAGGTTCTGGTAATGGTGCCATTCTTAACATTTACTTCTTGCTGAGTTACGACAAATGTGTAATGATTGTAGGTGGCACTCACGACAGTTGCGATAAACTCCCATCGTCGCTCGGTGTCTAGGGATAATCCGCTGATTTCATTTTGGTCCTTGCTCCACAGAGGGCGAGTATTGTCAAAGCTATCGCACCAAAACCAGTTGTATTGATAAACATTGCTATTCATCAAAGACGAGCCTTCCAACTTCGGTTTAAGATACATATAGTCTTCTAGTTTTCCAGTTTGACAATCAACATTAAATTCCTGCTGTCGTGCTCCGTCTAGTGTGGTGTAAAATGTTTGAACCTTTGAGCCGAGCAGGTTGCTATTATCATAGGCGGTGTTCTTGTTTTCAGTTCCGTTAAACACAGAGTGATAAATCTTCTTAATTCGCCGTCCGTGGCCTCTGTCAAATCTAAGGATAACATTTTGAGAAGTTGAAGTTGCCGTATTTTTATACAAGTAAGAATAATCAATGTTGAAGCTCATACCTTCGGGGCTCATAATCTTCTGCTGAATTGATTGGATAACATCGGGATTGGTTTCAACAGCTAAGAAAAGGTTGAGGTTAGTGACGGCCACACTTAAATCCGCCGCCGCAACAGTGCCTCCGCCAGTAGAAAGAGGGTCATCGTTGTAATAAAAGATTTTGGGTGTCTGTTGCCAAACAATCCGCATAGTCAAAATTTCTGGAAACATAATAGTTTTATCCAGAGCGAAAATAGTATTGTAAAGCATTCCAAGATTAATCTTAACATTGATACTCGGTTCGGGTTGTCCAATAGCGCCTACTGAGAAATACTTAGCCTCGCTATGTGCTACATTAACAACACTAAGAGTGCCAGTTGCTGCTGCGATTAAACTATCATCGTGTCTGCGAGCATTGGTTGCTGGTTGAGTTAAGTAAGCCCGCATCTTAGCTTGGTATGAAGCCATAACTTCACTAATACGAGTAGTAATCGCCGCCGATCGGTCACTAGTGCTAGTATCACCAACAACAGTCAAAGCCTTACCGTCCGCCGCAAGAGCGATAGCATCAAGCAAGCTAACTTTTCTTTCAGTCGCAGCGGTATTACTAAAACCCGCCCCGTTTGTTGTATTTTTGAAGCATACAACCAGCACCAGATTTGTTGTCGTGGTTTTCCAAAGCGAGTAAATCATCAATGGAGGTTTCGGGTTTCCAAATCATCTTGCTAATATTGCCGACTTCATTAATGTCGCACAGATAAACACCGCCTCTGGTAATCAATTGTATCTGCCTAATTGGTGCCAAGCAGTCCATAAAGCATTTATTGTAGTTCGCCACCTTCGCCTCTGGCGCATAAGTAAAACTCAAAACAGAGCGAGCCAAGTTAAATGGGCGACTAATAAGGTCAAAGTTGCTTTCCTGTCCTCCTGCGGTAGTTATAGTGATACTAGAAGAACCCTCACGAGGTGTAAGCTTATTCAAACGATACGAAGCACTGATGTAGTCAGTCCTGCTAAAATCCAATTCCCCACCCCAGAGTGTCGGCATTTTAGTAAGTGCTTTTTTCCAAAAACCACTTACGAACTCAAAAACGATTTGTAAAAGGTTCCTATATTAATCCCCCAAAAAAATAAATAATTCTAAAATTCAAATTAATTAACCTACCTAGATTTTAACAAATTAAAAAATGATGTAAATAAATTAAAATAATTCGTCTCGCGGTAAATCAACAATGTCATAACAATGCCGAGGCCGTTGAGATTAACTGGCTGGTCGTTTTCGTCAGTCAAGTAAAACCGATACAAATTGCTTGAACTAGTTGATCGTCGTTTGCCGTATTCACTGCCCGAGCCGTCGTAGATAACAGAGCCAAACGGTATTTCATTCGCGGTATATATTTCCTGTAATACGTGATTATCGCCTTCGCCTACGAGGTCTGACTGTAAATATAATGTTTCTTCGCCAGTCAAGATTATGACATTTGGGGACCTAATGGTATTATTAGCAAAGAAATATGTTGAGTCGCGGTCAAAACCCATTACTTCGTGAATACGAGTTTCGGTGTCAAATATAAACCGCGGTTGAATTCCTCCGTTATTCGCTACTGTAAATAATAGCTTACCATCTTCTGGGTCGGTGTTTGTGTTGTTGCTTGTTATTGTGTATGTGTAGTCATTGGGGCTGTCTGCGGTTAGCACCTCGGCCAGTTTATTCTTTAAGTTATTCATTGTGTAGTTTCCTTCGGGTATCGTAATTAGAGCCTCAAATCCATCTTCACTAAGTGTAAAAGTATTGTATGGCGAAGAAACAGAATAATACGATTTAGGCACATAGATATGTAAAATTTTACAATGGGTAGGATTGTCTAGCGATTTCATATTGACTTCACAACTAAAATCTGAATCTGTGCCATTTATCCGATTTTTGCTGTTAATATAGTAAATACCACTCGCACGACCACCTTTATATTCCATCGCAGAGACTAGTCTCCGCACCTCTAATTTTGGATATATAATAGAAAATATATTTTTTTGTTTTAATTACCACAACGGAGGGGGTTCATATATATGTGTCAAAGCCATACCCATTCTGTGTTTTCAGGTCCTCAGCTTCTTTTTCCTTCAAATCAGTCCATCCGCTGGCGAATTTGAACCTATTACCTTTCGCCCGCTCTAACAAAAACCTCATACTATGCCATCCGCAGGTATCTGTTGTGTTGCTTTGGTTTTTAACTTGATTAACCTTCATAAGCAGGTATGTGCTCGGCTTACTCTTGTCTATAAGTTGTTTCATTTGGTGTAGAAATAGCTCGGTTGGTTTATACAGTGCGAGCGGGTCATATATCTCTATACTTCTATCGCCATCTAATGAGCAGTAAACAGCAATCCAATGTGAGCCTGGTTGGCTAGACTTATCCAAGTTCATTATAAATCCATACTTCTGTCTTTTTTCTGGTTTCAGTTTGTTTATTTCGTCGCTGGCTACCGTGCCGATATACCATTCGTGCTTTTTCATAATGTTGTCTATTTCATCAGTCATTAGCCCTCTACCTTCCCCCGCTAAGTTAACGGGTAGCTTTTGTTGCTCTTCTGTTGGAGGTGTTTGCTCTTCTGTTGGTGTTGGTTGTTGCTCTTCTGTTGGCTGTGGTTGTTGTGCTGGTTGTTGCTCTTCTGTTGGCTGTGGTTGTTGCGGTAGATGCTCTTCTGTTGGCTGTTCCTCGGTTGGTTGAATACCGAGATTATTTGAAACTTGATTTTTAATGTTTGGGTCGCTTCTCATTTCAGTTACTAAGCTACTTACATAATCCTTCTTCTTCATTTTTTTTCTGTATTTGCCCTTCTTCAAATATTTCTTAATTTTTGCTATCGTCAAAAGTTTGTGTATTAATTCCTCCATTGTTTTAGCCCCAGCACCAGCTTGGTTTATTCCCAAATAATCAGCGAGTTTCTTTCTCATTTCATTCTGGTCTATTCCTAAATCAATGCCTTCATCTACTATAACTTGTGCCATACCCGCTGTCGTGTGTTTTCCTTTAACTTTTTTGGGTGGTGGTTTGCCACGAGCTTTCATTTCTTTTTCCAAAGCAGGGCCCAAAGTTTTGGGTATGTCCAATTTCGGATACTTGTAATCATTTCTTAAACCTGCGGATATGTATGATATTTTGTCTTTAATTTCAAAGTGTTTCGCTTTGGCCTCCGCTAGTTTTTTTTCTTGTTCTAATTCTTTTTTGTATTGTTCCGCCAGTTCTTTCTGCTCATCTGCTGATTGGGCATCGGCTATCGCCTTCTCTATTCCTGTGCCAAGTTTGATAAATTCTGTTTTGCTCAAACCTTTAATAAATTTAGTTGTAAAGCCCGCTTTCTTCATTAATTCAATGTATTTTTCTTTTAATTCCTTTTCAGCCTTTTTCTCTTCTTTTGTTTTCAATGGCATCTGCTTTTCTTCTGGTGCTTGTGGTGGTGCTTGTTGTGGTCCTAATTGTGGTGCTTGTGGTGGTGCTTGTTGTGGTCCTAATTGTGGTGCTTGGGGTGGTGCTTGTGGTGGTCCTAGTTGTGGTGCTTGTGGTGGTGCTTGTGGTGGTGCTTGTATGTATTGAGGTTGGAAAGGCGGTAATAACATCAAATTGTTTTTTCTATCTTGTTCAAATTTTACATCCTCTATAAGTTTTTGCTCTCTGTTTGCCTCCCTTATGAGGTCTTCTTGTCTTTCTTTAATGTCGGCATTCTCCTTCCTCTCCATTCTTTTCTTCTCATCTTCCGCCTGTTATCTTAACTTCTTTTCCTTTTCTTCCTGCTCGTGTATTAGTTCATATTTTTTCAGCAGGTTGTTTTGTATCTGGTTGCGGTTCTCGTGTTCAAGGCGATTGAATTCGGACTTAACTATTCGCTCTTTTGCACGACCCCGCCTGTTTGGTTTGTTCATATATTTCAAAAACAGTTTAACGATTTGAAGTGTTGAAAGGTCATTCGTTTTCTCGCCAAAGTTGAGATATGCTCGTTTGCCTTTCACTTTAATATATGGCCGACCATCTTTGGTTCTGTATATCCTCGGCGGTCTTTGTTTCTTCGGCTTACTTCGCATTACTACTGGTTGTATATTATTAGTAAAAAAAATTAATAGAAAGTTTAGTTTAATATAAAACCAATGTTGGGGGTGCGGGGGCTTGCCCCTGCTAACGAAACTTAACAGCTCCACCTCGTTGCTTGCCGTAGCCTTGCTTCATCGCGGCCTTCGCTACACGGTCCGCATAAGGCACTCCGACATCGCTGAGAAAAGTAGCACCCCTTGAAATCAATTGGTTCTTCTTGATAAACCTATTAGCATCCACTATCGCTTGTCCTACTTTTTTCCAATTAATTTTGCCTCCTGTTTGTTTCTTTTTTGATTTTCTTTTCCCTCCTGCTTGGGGCATACTGGGATTGTAGCTGATATTGTATCCTGATGGTTGTGAAATAATCACTGGTGATGTTGGCATCTATATATAGTTTTGAAAAAAATAATTATTTTAAATTACAAAAATCGCTTATTGAAATTAGTCCCGCAAGCGGGACAATAGACTATCGCAAGCGATAGTTAAAATTTTGCCTCAGTTCGTCCGATACAGAATCAACATACAAAAAGTTAAATCGTTCTTTTGTTGCCTCGTGATATTTTTCAATAAAGTATTCAAGGTCGTAGCCGAGGTCTAAATGCTTATACACGAGTTCTATTTTATCAACACTCTGACCAGGAAAAATAAGAAGGTAGTCAAGCTGTTTAATCGCCTCAGGTTTTAGGTCGTTAAGATACTGACTAGACATAATCACCTTTGATTTGTAGTGGCGGTTTTTCTTTAACAGGTCGCTCACTGACTTATCCCTCAACCCACTACCTAAATCATCTAACACGAACACGACTTCTGGTGTAATGTATTTGCTCGGTCTCTCCACTTTTTCGCCTCCCTCCTGTTTCTTCTTTTCCTCTTTTCCAAAATAAAGAAACTTCGGCTTCGGTTCTTCTTTCTCGTCTTGAATGATTTCGCCTTCTTCTTGCTCTTCATCGGGTTTATTCAGCTTGTCTAACTCGTAGTCAATCACACTATACCCGTCAGTTTTCAAATATGTATATATCGCCATTGGGTTTCCCTTCTTCTTGAAGTGCTTAACCATTTCTTTGTAAATGTGGTCTTTATGTATTGTTGAAGCAATAATAACAATACGGGTCTTTTTGTCAGTTGTTCGTTTTAGGATTTCAAACAATGCGGTCGTCTTGCCACTCTTCTTGCGAGCGAGAAGAAAAATGTTAGCGAATGCCTCATTAAACAACTTATGTCCTTTTGCCAACTTGTCGCCATCTCCGTTTTGCTTGACTGGTCTAACTTTAATATCATTAATCTTTTCCATCGCACCTCCAAATACTTGTATATATTCTAAAATATATTTTTATTTTACTGGCGGGGTCTATGCCAAAAATTCTAAACAAATAACAATTCTTCCAGCTAGCAGGTCAGTCTCAATGCTACCATTGTCCGTTTTAAGCACTCTAAATGTGTATTGACCGTCAGTCCAATTAATAATCCCCAAATTGTAGCTTAGATTTGAAATGTTTGCGGTGTTGCTATCGGCGAATGTGCCAATAATTCCAACGCGGTCCATATGAAGAATTTTTGTTTTCGTCTCGGTCATATCATTCATATAGTGGATATACTTAACATTCATTCTAGTTGGGGTAAAGTTCAATTTAATGGTTTTGTCAAATGTTTTGCTACCTCCTGTAAAATCATTACTCAGAAAAATAATCTTTTGGAATTTATAGTCTGTCATTGTAATGCCCTCTATACTAATCTTCATAAACTTTTTATTAATTAATATTTCTGCTCGGACTGCTTGTGATTTCTATTCGCGGGTCAGTGATAAAAAAAATGAAAGTTGTGTGTGGTGTATCCAAAAAGGAATAGAAACCAAATTTAAATGTGTGTATAAGCCGATGAGCGATTGGTGTGTCGGATGGGATGAGGCTTTACCTTTGATGTGTGCTGGTGATGCTTCTTGGTATAAAACCCAGCTATATGAATGCTCACTTCTTTGAACTAGATGGGCTAGGAAGGCAGATGCCTATTAATAGTGTTAAAATACCTACATATGTGTTAGCAACCTCGCACGGTAAGTTCTTTTCAGACAGCCTTACAATACAAAGGGTTATAATGGCGATAATGATACCCATTTGAAACAAGTATTTGATAAGTCGGCTGTCAGTTTTTCGCTTAGTCAAACAGCAATCCCAGCTGTCCTCGTATTCGTGGTCTAATTCTTTTTCTTCCTGCTTAATTTGGACATCTAGCACACGGTTCTTTAACTCTGGTGTGAGCTCGCCTCCATCTACTTCTATGATTGGTGGTGGGTGTAATCTAGGGGGCATTGTAAGTGCTTTTTTTCAAAAACCACTTACGATCTCAAAAACTATATTGGGATTGTAAGGGCTTGTCCTTACGAAGAAAATAAAACTGCTCGTATTTCTGCTAATTGGTTGGTTTGGTCTTGTAATATATTAAGTAAAGTTTTATTTTCTTTTTCTAAATTTGATATTTTTTCTGATAAATGTTGAAATCCGCTGACCAATACAGGTATAAAACTTGTATATGTTATGCCTTCAAGGTAGCCTTCTCCATCCTCTGCTTTCATTCCACTTTCAGATACAAATTCAGGAAATATTTTTTTAACTTCATCAGCAATAAATCCGTGGCCTTTTTTTTCTTTCTTCTCATCTGATTTCCAATAATACGAACAACAATTTATCTTCATTAGTTTATCGCAACAATCACCGCAGTCTAATGTTTTAATATCCGATTTTAGCCTTCTGTCCGAGGAGTTTGTCCAAGCACCATTTAGCGGAATATAATTATAACTACCAGATGGCTCGCTGTTGGTATTTGAAGTAGTCCAAGCGTGGAGCAAACCAGTAGAAGAAACAATTACACCATAATTCGTATATCCTCCCGATTTAAAAAATAGTTGCGGGTCGTTAGTATAAGTTGGTCTTTTTCGTATTAATAAATTACCGCTTGAAGTTGTTGGTAAAACTAACTCTCCCGACGTATTAATATTAATCGCCTCAGTGTAAGATATATTGTTTCCAACCGCTGTTCCTGAATTATAATAAAAAGCGAGTTTTCCACCTTTTTGAATTAGAAAGTTTGAACCGCTGTGGCTTGATTTCCAGTTCGTGCCATCAAAATAAGCATCAAAACTTAAATTGACATTGTCGTGCGACCAGTTTAGTTGTTGAAAAACTGGATAGGCATCGGTTGAAGTTATTGCCTGTATATGTGGTCCTGCTACATTACTCGCCGTCCCGTATATTTCTAAACCACCTGTCGCTCCCACTCCTTTCGTTGAGTTGCCTATGATTATCGGTTTGCCTGATGCTGTTGTTATTTTATCGCTCGTTGCCAATGTCGTTGTTGATACCCCCGCATTTGCTGTTATAGCCCCACTCGCTGTTATTGCCTTCGTTGTTAATAAGCCTGATGTGCTATCAATTGTCATTGCGGTGTTAAATGTTATATTACTTCCTACTGCTACTCCTGATGCATATTGAAAAACAAGATTAGTCCCTTTGGCTATCATAAAATTTGAGGTAGCAGAACTTGACTTATCATTAACCGCACCATCCCAATAACAATCAAATTTTAATGATATGTCGCTATGGCTATTGTTAATTAATTGAAAACAAGGATAATTTGGGTCGGCCGTTATAAATGCTTGTATATGTGGTCCTGCTACACCAGATGTCCCGTATAATTCTAACCCACCCGTGTATGCAGCCAATCCTCTCGTTGTTCTTCCCAATATTAATGGTTTATCTAGTGCGATTGTTATTTTGTCGCTCGTTGCCAATGTCGTCGTTGATATACCCGCGGTTGAAGTAATTGTAGTTCCCGTTATTGTTCCGCCATTTGTTATATTGTTTGAGTTCATATCCAAAGCACCATAAAACCGCATACCGCCAGCATTGTTAAAACGGACAATGTCTGACGAAGCACTTTTATTATCCAAAAGTTTTGAAATATAAAGTCCTGCTCCTTTTACATCAGATGCTACATTCGTAAATAGGTAGCCTCGTTGGTTCGCGGTTCCACTTGAAGCAGTATTTAGAGTAAATAAGAAATACTGATAATCACCCGTTGTCTGTGAAAAGAATATGTCTCCTCCATTTTGGTTTAATATCCTCGCCCCATTATATGTTATATTCCCGCCATTAATGATATCCACATTATTAAAATCGGCTTGACTTAATAAGGTAAGTGCTCTTACATCATTTCTACTTCCATTAAATATCTTAATTCCTGTTATGGTTTGGTCGCCTGTTAGTTTTACATTTTGTCCGTCCAATGTGTCCGCATATCCTTTTGTTGCTCCGTCTGTTGATAATGTCGGAGTTCCAAGGTTGGCTATTTTGCTACTATTACAATCTAGCCCCGAAGCATTTACCCAACCGACGATTGTCCCGTCAATGATAAAACTTATTTTTTTCGCAGAAATTTCAAAGTTGTAATATGTTGCAGTTTTCATATCCAAACTAGCAATTGACCCGATATTGGCTGTGGAGTTAAAAACCACGAATGTTCCTTTTGTGGCCGCATTGATTGAATTTCCCGTTATTTCAACACCACTGCTATATGTCTTAATTCCTGCTATGGTTTGGTTTCCTGTTAGTTTCACATTTTGCCCGTCTAATGTGTCCGCATACCCTTTTGTCGCTCCGTCCGTTGTTGCTGTTGGTGTGGCCAAATTTGTAATTTTTCTATTGTTTAAAGATAGTGTCGTGCCTGTTGCTGTCGCGATTACATTATCCCCCGCATATAAATCAACATATGACCCTGTTATTTGTATTGGATAATAGGCCGCGGTTGCTATTTTTTGTGCCACAATCTCTCCTATATTTGTCGCCGTATCAAAGGCAATACCGATACCATCAAAAGCGGCTGGACCTGTGGCGCCCCGCACTTCTATTGTTGAAGTAAATTTTTTATTCCCTGCTATGGTTTGGTCTCCTGTTAGTTTAACCACAGAAGTATCAAGGGCAGAAACATCCACACCATCAACAAGATTTACATTTGTTATGCTTTGGCTTTTCATATCAATCCCCGCACTCGCATTTATTATACTGCTGAATGTTTTGGTTCCTGCTATGGTTTGGTCTCCTGTTAGTTTGACGACCGCGGTATCAATAGCCGAAGCATCAATACCGTCAACAAGATTAACATTTGTTATTGAAAATCCACCCATATTTAAACTGCCCGTCATAGCCACTGTGCCGTCCTTTGCCAGTTTCGTATCGGTGTAAGCCTTTGTTGAAGCATCGCCATCGTAGAATGGTGCGGGAAGTCCGCTGATTGCCGTTGTGCTGTTAAAATTTAAAACATTATTTGTCAATGTCATTCCACCTCCTGTTGTTGGAGCAAAAAGTATAGAAGAACCGACAATAGTTAGTGGATAGCCCGTTGCTCCACCCGCTTCCGACGAATAAATAGAACCCATATTATTGTTGTAATTGAAGAATAACTTGCCAGTGTTTAATGGATTTGAGTCTTTTACGGCCACATAAGTAGTAAATGTTTTATTCCCTGTTATAGTCTGGTCTCCTGTTAGTTCAACCACAGAACTATCAAGGGCAGAAACATCAATTCCATCAACATTACCGACATTTACTACATTAAACCCTCCCATATTTAAATCCCCTATCATCATAGCGAGCCCATCCAATCTAAGAAAAGGAGAAGCAACATTTCGCCATTGACCTGTGCTGTAAATGAGCAGTTGGTTATCGGCGGGGGTGCCTGTTATGACTACATCACTTAAAGCATCTATTGATTTAGTTGCTATCCTTGTGTCAAAATCTGTATTAGCCCTTGCTGTGGTGTAGTATAAGTTAGTTCCTTCGGCTAGGTTAGTGGTTGATTTAGTAGTTAGTCGCGCATCAAACCTACCATCAGTATAGTATAGATTAGTGCCTTCTTTTAAGTCGGTCGTTGATTTTAAAGCCAACCTCGCATCAAATCGGCTATTAGTAAAATAAAGATTTACGGGGTCAGCATCTTCTGGCACCCTATCTGTGTATAAGCCCACTATGTTTGTGTTCGTTAAGTCTAAATTTTTTATGTCCAATGAGTCCACCGCAATTTCTGATAAGCCTAAGAACGATTTATATTGACTGCCCATTGAACCGTGCTTCACCAAAACCTGTGGAGGTGCGGAGGCTGAGTCTCTGCTATATATTATCTTAATTAAAATATTATATTTAGGAAAATATAGCAACCCATAGCAAGCAGTTACCAACCTACGGTCGTAGACAGTATGCCGGGTAAATCTTCGGTAGAAAATCTTAAAATCGCTAATGCGAGGCGAAAGGAAAAGGCTAAGCAGAGAAAGATTGAAAGGGCGAGGGAATTACTAGCGGAGGAAGAGGCGAAGAATGTGAAAGAAATGACCAATGACGAAAAGATGGAACATACGACCAAGAAACAGTTGGCTAAGGATATGATAGATGGAAGAGACGGCGAGAAAAGTGAAGAAAGTAGCTCGGAAGAAGAGGTTGAACAGGATTTCGTAGATATCGTTGCCCGACGGGTTGCGGGTATAAAATTGAAGACTAAACAGAAGAAGGCGAAGAAAGTGATGAAAAAGAAATTGCCCGAACTAGAAGAGAGCGAGAGTGAGAGCGAAAGTGAAGAAGAGGAACAGCCTAAGAAAGGTAAAGGTAAGAAGACTGGCCGTGTTAATGTCAATGTTTATGCGGGACAACCAGAGAAGTCAAAAAAAGAAAGTAATGATGTTTCAAAGATATTTTTAAAGTTCTAGAAACTACCATAAATAATGATAAGAATAATAATTAGCATACTCTGGATTATTATAAGTTAATTCACCTTTTGAATTTCTTATAGCTTTTGCTCTTGCTCTGTAATTTCTTCTTCTTTCTTTGTCTAAATGGTTAAGATGCGAAAAAAGTCCTATGCGGTCTTTGTAATGTTCATATCTGACATCACCGAAATGAATTGTTTTTCCTTTTGGTGTTGTAGTTGTATATTTTTTATTTTTTACACTTGACTTTGAAAATCTCATATTATATAATGAACAAGATAAAAAACCTACCATTAGATGTTCGTTTACACATTATGGACTACCTATATAATCATCGTATGTATGACTTCACTAGTTGCTATGTGTGTGGATTAACACTGTGTTTAGCGAACCGACAGATTACAGCCATTGATGATAGTTTTGATTGGTTTTATATGTATGAGTTTTGTTCTAATTATTGTTTTGAACTTGAAAAAAAAGAAAGAGCAATATATAGAGATAAAGCATTAAGTATTAGAAAGCGATGGACGACCATATACAAGAACTGAAAGAGCAACAGGCATTAGAACTACATTACCAAAAAAAACAAAGTAAGAAATGGAATACGATATGGGCTGATAAACCATTGAAACAAGTGTTCGTAGATTTGGCTGATATGTCTAAGTTAAAAGATAAACCAGGTAATAAAAAATATGCCTTTATGTTGGTTTGGATTGACACTAATAGTAGATTTTTAGAAGTTAGACCGCTGAAAAATAAAACTGCGAATGAAGTATATACTGGTTTAAAATCTATTCCATATATTCCAGAAATCATTACAACAGACAGCGGAGGAGAATACAAAGGAGCAGTTAATAAATATTTTGATGAACATAACATTGAACACAGAACAGTTGAAGTAGGAGACCACAAAGCACTCGCAATAGTTGATAGAGTTATCAGAACTATTAGAAGGTGGCTTGATATACTATTTGAAACAAATGGAAACTTTGACTGGGTCTCATACATTGATGATATGGTTAAAGCTTACAATAATCGTTTTCATCCAACAATCAAAGCTAGACCAATTGACATCATAAATGGGAAAGCTACTAATAAACAAAAAATTGAAAGAGATGAGAGTATTAACGAATTTGAACCTGGCGATAAGGTAAGACGAGAAGTTCAACGAAATCTATTTTCAAAAGGCGGACGAACTTGGTCAAAGCAGATATATACGGTTTTGGGTAGAAACGGATTTAAGATTGTGCTATCTAACAAAGAACTAGTCAGCCCCCGCGAGTTGTTAAAGACTAAGTTTGAAAAGCAATTTGATGATGAAAAACAAATTCACGAACAAGTCCAAGAGATAACGAAGGAGAAGAAGATAAAGCAACAGTTGAAAAAAGAAGACATACAACCAGAAAACATAATTGAAACCAAACGACACAAAAAGAAAAAGGTAATTTTTGATTTATGAGTAAATTGCGGACGATTTTGCCGTTTCCAAACACTATGCGGTAGGGCGGTGGGGCGGTCCCATTTTACCGCATTACCGCAAAAAATAAAATGACTGAAAGTCTGACCACATATGTAAAAATGGGGATTTATGTTGTTATCGCCCTTATATGAACGAATATGGCAAAAATGGCAAACGATAGGGAAATTAAAAAGGAAAGGGGGGGTGGGGCCTTAGAAACACCCCCCCTTTTCATCCCTGTTTTTTTGTGTCCACTGTGTGTGTATGTGTAAACGTTGTGTGTATGTATGTGTTAACGTTGTGTGTGTGTGTGTATGTGTGTGTGTGTATGTATGTGTGTGTGTTAACGTTGTGTGTGTGTGTGTGTGTGTTAACGTTGTGTGTGTGCGTGTTAACGTTGTGTGTGTGTGTGTGTGTGTTAACGTTGAGTGTGTGTGTGTGTGTGTAATGTATGTATTTATTTGCGACGTCACTTGTGTATGGATTCGGTATCCAAATTGTCTTTGTTTGTGTATCGTGTCTTAATATTAGAGTCTTTCCTCTGTATTTTGTCGTCATGTTTTCGTTTGCGCAGGTGCAGCTAGGCTACCGCTACTTGCTGGGCCAGGGTGTGCCGCGAGACCTTGCCAAAGCGGTGGAGCTCTGGACCGCCGCCGCCGCAGCCGACAGCGCTGTGGCCCAATACCACCTGGGGTACGCCCACTGGTACTGTTTGGGACTAGCTCAAAATGAAACCAAGGGCGAGCAGCTCATGCTCCAGGCAGCAGCTAGACTGGAGGAGCTGAAGGAG
>WBZZ01006299.1:45000-57500 GCA_019918135.1 Paulinella micropora
GTAACAGTTTGAAGTTTTGGAAAAAAGTCAAGGAAATTATGTGAAATTAATGCAGGTTTTTCCCCGTGACTGGGAATTTATGGCTAAATAAGGGAAATTGCACTTATGGGTTGGTGTTTAGGGTATGTTTTTGGCATTTGTGCAGGTTACGGACGTAACGCATCGTGTCAGATGACCCGTGTCAAAGGGACACTCCGTTGACAGCGGTTTTTTTCCTTTGGCTTGTTGTTTGGGTTCATATCTGGCTTCCATTTCTATATCAGAAGTGGAGGGTAGTTTTCGGAACCAGTTGTGTTCAATTATTAAATTCCTTTTTTTTACTTTTCCTTTGAGCTCGTAAGGCTAGACCTCCTGTCTTAATACATTTGCAGTCCTTTTATTTAAATAAAAAAATTTCTGAGTGAGGGCCTTATGCCCTATTTTGGCCGGTTTGTTTGCAGGCTTAAGGTTACCTTTTTGTTAAAAAAAACTTTGTACATTTAATAACAAGCATACATAGAAAGATATTACATAAAAATTTGTTGAAGAGCATACAGGGAACATATGAAAACTGACTCTGATTTTTGGTCATAAGCACCATTTTTCGAGGTGGCAAGGTTGCCAGTTTTTCCGGTGGGGGGTGTGCAAATTAGTTGGGAAAAAGCGGTGGGCGACGGGAAATCGATTGGTTTGAAGTCAGTTTTTACTATTTTTCAATGATTCTTTCATTAAACTAAATGTTTTTACTTATAGTTTTGAAATGTACAATTTTTATATGATAAAGTTTAACGGATCTATGTTTATTATGCTAACGACCACTCGCCCATAGGAGAACTTACATATGTCTGCGTCATTCCCAATTCCAAATTTTGTTATTCCAGAGTTCGAAAACGCTACAAGGCCGGCACAAGTAGAGAAAGTGAAGGAAATCAAAGACACTATTTAGTAAAAGCATTTTGTACAGAAAGTGCAGAAAAAATTGAAAATCTCTAAAGATTTCACCCATGATTTTTTTAGCCTGTCTGCAGCCCAGAACAGATCACCAACAGCAGGGTTACAAAGAAAGGAGCAGTAGTTGAACATATGCAAAACAAAGACCATGTGATTGTGAATAGATTCGCACATTACATTCCCAGAAAAGCACACAACACATATAGGAGTGATACAAGGCAGGTGCAAAAAAGACTTCAGGGAAGAAAGAACAACACATGCCATAGATAAGTTTACAACACACCATTTTGCAGACAGCATGGGCACAACGTTTGGAAAGACTGTGCAAGGCCACGGGACGTGAAAGTATGCATGAGAAACACACAAAAAAAAAAACACAAAACCCTCTCTAGCCATGACTTTTACCAATCTCGACCCCGCAAAGACCGTCAAAAAAAAAATTTAGTGCGGCCTTCACTTCAAAGGCTACGTATGTCGATAGGCCTGTCTGTTCAAATTTTTTTGGAAATTTTTCTGGTTTCCTCTCCGGGACTTGGCATGGTCTTGTCAAATATTGCCACAGAAATTCACGGGCCGGCGCCACCAAATCATGTCGGAGGTCAAGTACTTCAAAACAGGTAAATGTTCAAACCACATCGTTTCAAGCAAAAGCAAGCATGACACAAGTGTTTGTTTTTGAAAAAAGGGATAGCTAACTATTTTTCACCCTTATTTTCGACCGCAATTTTCATTTCTCAGGACATAGCAAGTATAGTGTTTTTTAACTGAAAAATGCTGTTTGCATGATGCACTCTACACTCATTTTTACACACAAGTGCACAAATGAATTCACATGTTATGTTGAGTAATCCTGCCTAAGGGCTTTTGCAGAGAAGTACGGTACAAAAAAAAAAAACTAGGAAAACATAGGTCGAAAATTAGTTTGTCAAAATTCCGAACATACTCTGGAACATAGCAATACCTTTAATACACTGAAAAATTAAACCGTCGGCTACCTATTCGCAGTAAAAACATTGAATTTTGTGCAAACAGCACCTCAAAATCTTGAATATTGAATAAGTTTACCTGCTTTGAAGTTGATGGGCGCTCTAACGACCAGGAGAACTTACATATGGGCTCTAAGGGGGCAATCAGTCACTGTTGTTGGATGTGCCTTGGCGAGAGTGTCAAGTAGCTTCTCGACAATCAGTACTCAGTACTGGTCGTTAAGGGAAAGGAAATCAAAAAAGGTGGTAAAGAGGGTTTTGGAGAAACAGGGAAGAACCCTGATCTCGAAACTTGGACCTTGACACCTTGGAAATCGACGTGTCAAAAGGGGCGGCATACGATCCTTACAAGGATACGGTATGTGCACCCTTGGAAAACAAGGCTGTGGGGGACTTTCTACATGTAGCAGCGGACTAAATTGTAGGCTCCACTGAACAGCATCCGTTTTTGAAGCACTTTGACCCTTTGGCATGTAAGTTCAAAGACAGACCAAGGGATAAGGAGGTTTACGAAATGGTGAAGTATGAGTCGAGTGACTTGGCCAAATGGGGTTGGGATTCAACCACTTTTGGTTTCACTGGCTATTCACCTAGTGAACCTAAGCTCAAAACTTTGGTACCAATGCAGGTTAGGAGGATGATGGCAAGGACGTTCGTGTCCTTGCACCTCCATGAACTGCAGATGGTGGGACATCCAAGGTTCGAGAATGGAGATGAGGAATATTTTCCAACTCCTATTCCTTCGGAGCAGTTCGATGTCCATTTCCTGATGACAGGGAGTGAGATTAAGGACCTTTGGAGTGAGGATTGGTATGGATCTGTCAGAACAGACCCCACGAAAGGGGATACTTTTGACATGACCTTGGCACAGACTTTCTTCAAGGACGAGGTGTATCTAATGGTAGCCAATGCCTTTAACAAGGCGGTGAAGAATTGGGAGGCAGTCAAGGGAAAAATGAAGGAAGCAAAATGGATGAAGGATACGAAGGTGTGGAACAAAAAGACACCGGACGTATATGACCTAATCCATGTCGAAGGCTTCATGGGAAAATTGGAGCTGATGACGGACAAGGACACGTTGGCTTCTAATGCAACAGGAGCCTGCGTGATCTGCTAAAGGAAGCAGAGTCAGCTGCAATGGCGACTACCAAGCTCAAGACGGCTATGGCTACGGTGCCGGACCCTTTGATTTTGCTGGTAGCAAGGGAGCAGGCTTGTGTGGACTTGTATCGATATCTCTTGTACCTCATGGAGGTGGCAAAGGCCATTGAGGTCTGCGTGGACAAATACGCAGCGTGGGAAGAGAGATATGCGGTCATCAAGAAAAGGGATGAAGATGATCCTTTGGATCCGGCGACACGTTATGAACAGGAAAGGAAAAGGCTGCAGATTTTCCTTGAGAAGTTCTCGCCTGTTGCGTTTGCTCTGGGGACAAAAGGGGATAAAAAATCTTTTTTATGGTTTACTCGGCAAGTAAACTGTTGGGCGTATATGACCTCGCCATGGTTTCGGAAAGCGATCAATTTGCTCTGTAAGTTTATGGGGGCGAGCAATTTTGAGTCGCCGATGACATTGGTGGATATTCTCCGACAGTGCACGGACGCGGACCTTATGGAGCACTTTACGGTGGACAGTATCACCAAGGGGATGGCGAAGGAAATTCAGGACAGGGATGTCTATGGGGAAACGGGGTCCGTCAAAATGTCCAAGCTGCACGCGATGATGCATGCTCTCATTGCTTTGCTCGTGCTTCACGGAAGTCATAGGGATTTGACTAGTGAGGTCATGCTGACAGGACACATTTCCACGGTGGTTGGAACTGCGTTGGCAACGACGAGCAAGAAGCCGATGAGGGTTATGGGGACATTCACGAGGGAGATGGAGAAGCTCAAGACGGACAACGCGTTCTTCATATTTCTCAAACGGCTCATCCGACACGTGATGGCAAGGATCAATCAGCACGATCCATGTGTTTTCCGGGTCATTAGTAAAGGATGGCCGGAGGGCAAATGGGAGGCTTTGATCCCGGACAACGTCGATTATACGACGGATGCGGCCCCTGCATGGAAGACTTTTGCGGACGGATATGAAAACGCAAGAGACATGCGGAAGGACTTCCTACTGGCCGTGAGATCATGGGGGGGGACGTTGGTCTCACAGGGTGGGATGCAGGCGTTGGTAGCAGTGGCTAAATTCCAGCTGGAGGAAAAACCGGTGGGGAAGGCAAATGCTATCCAGTCAAAGGGGGGGACTGATAGACGCCGTATCCTTACAGTTCCTAAAGGGGGGTTATGGCAAACCCTACCGACGTAAGGAACAGAAGGAGGAAGAGGATGAGGAAGAGACTAGCGAGGAGCATATTGCTCCCCCGAAGGGCTTGAAGGCTAGGGATTCCAGTTCTTCCAGTTTCTCTTACAGGGGTAGTCGTAAGCTTTGCTTTGACTACTACTTCAAGGGCTACATGTGCAAGGCGAAGGATGAATGCCCTGGGCTACACTCTGACGAGGAGCGGATTGGAAAAACTTGGAGGGCAGTTAAAAGCTGCGAACAATTGCCAATCCATCTGGGACATAGTCAGAGCTATCTGCAACAAAGACCAGCTGGTTAATAAGAGCAAAGCGGTTCGACGTCTGGTTAAGGATCGACTGGAGGAATATGATCAGACAGTCAAGTCCTTGCGGAAGGGAGCTGGCAAAGGGTGCAAGGGAGGGCGTCAAGGCCGAGACCGCAGGGGGGCTTCAAGGGCAAGAAGCGATGGGGCGGTAAGAAGGACAGTGGCCGGCCCTTCAAAAAGGCTAAGGTGGCGACAGCTTCGAAGGAAGAAGCGGAGGAAGGAGGCTCCAATGTGGAGGAAGAGGAACTCAGACTGGTAAACAACAGCTGAGAGACAAGTGTGGGGAGGGCAAAACGGAATCGTCAGTGATACTGATGGGGATGTTGTTGTGTGGCAGGCGGGGACGCCTTTCAGCCCGACAATTTTGCCGCGGACGAATAAGCCGGAGAGGCTGGAAATTAAGGCAATCCCTGCAGGTAACCCTTCTCACAGATGTCAAGACTCTACTCATGGAATGGATGGTTCTGTGATGCAGGTAACAATTGAACGGGGGAAACGTGGTGACAATGAGGGGAACGGAGGGCCCGCGAAGGCCAGACAAGTTAACCTTATACATAAAAAAGTTGTTACTAACGTACCGCGAAAATCTAAACCTACCTTGAATATTTTACCGGTTCCGACGGTGAGGTTTAAAAAGAAAGTTTCTTTCATTCCGGAGTCCAAATGGGGGGCCAAGCCGGTGCCTTTAAGGGTGAGAAAAGTCAAACCCGGAGGTAAGGCGAAGAAGGGAGTGAAGGAAATGAAAGCCGAAATGTCGAAGGCTACTGCTTTTGGTAAGGGACTCATCAAGAGTGGGCTGTCGGATCGGAAAGATTTAAATTGTAGCTCGTCCAGCACAGTTCTTCAGAGATGAGGACCAAGAACCCCCAAAGAGAAGAAAAAAGGATGCTCAGCCTGTTGGTGAGGCTGTACCTGCCCCACTTTGAAGCCTCCCAAGTCCCCAGCCAAAGCTTCCAGTACCAAGCAACCGCAGAAGCAACAGAAGAAAAAGGCTAAGAAAGTCGCAAAGAAGCTTAAGGTATAAATCTATGTATATCTTATTTTCAGTTGCTTCATCGGTTGCTTTCACTTTGTTTAGTTATTCATTCAGGGTTGTGTCTATGTAGGCAAAAGCGCCTAGCACTGTTGCGAAAGCGTCTAAACCGAATTTGCCTTGAGCAGCAGAAGCCAGCTGTGGTAGCCAGCCCTAACATGAGGATCGTCATTGGCAACATGCATGGCAATATCCACCAGTATATATGCTTTGCAGAGCCTCAAAGACGACAAGCCCCCCCCCCCCCCCCCCCCCCCACGCCGGACCCCAAGACCCCAATATTGAAGGACTCCAAGACCCCGATATTGCCTTCTCCCGAAGAATGTGTCAGCTCCTCCTCCAGTAAACCGAGCTGACTAAGGAGGACAAACGGCGCCTGAAACAGGCAGATGGTTGGTTTTATGCAACCGACAATTACAAACTACTTCCAAGCAAGCCGGGTGGAAAAGCTCCAGAAGCTGTTAAAGGTGCAGTGCTTGCTTATTCGACCTCTACTGGCTTGAGCAGAAAGATGACGTCTGTCCCCAACATGGTCTCGAAGCTCATTGGCAACTTCCCAGCTGAAATTCAAGACAACGTTGTTGTTGCCGGCAAGACCCCTGAAGTCGTGACTGTTTTAGGGTAATCGTTTCAATAGTTAAATATCAACATTAATAAATCATTCTTTGCAAACCTTTAATTTACGAATTAAATGCTTTCTCCCTATATTGACTGTAGTGTGTTTGAAAAACATTCACCGGGCCGGGGGAAGAAGGAAGCTCATCCGTACGTACTTATTGTCGGCCGGATCGTGAAAGCGAAAGGCAAAGGTAATCTTCCTTTTAAACAAATACAACGAATGTCTTGGAAATGCATTGATGTTGATGCAAGTAAACTTGCAGAGAAGTGCCGTCCCGATGAATGGAAGGAGTGGAGCAAAATGATACAAGTGTACGACGCGCGCAAGATTGGGCCGAAGGACACACCACCTGAAATGCTGGAGTTTGTTCCCATTGACCAGCAAGATCCTGAATCTGATGTCGAGGAGGAAGCTAGTGCTGAATGCGATCTTGATCTCACCGTCAACTCTGATCAGCAGCCTCCAGCTACTCTGAAACAACTGAAGTCTCTGAAGTGTCCAGAATACTTCTTCAAGACTGAAAAGGTTAAGCGTGAAAGCAAGAAGCCTCAAACGTTTGTTGAAGAATTTAAATCGCCTAAAGTAAAAAAACCAAAGGTTCATTTTATTCTTTTGTTACATGATTGAATTAAATTTGTTTGTACAGACTTCGAAGACGGAGAATTCGAAGTCAGTGTCACCGGGCGTAGCCGCTTCGAAGCCACCAAAGCCGGTCTCAAAACCAACAGCAAATACCAACAATATTGTTTCAACAGATCCAGAGATAAAGGCATTACTGAAGGAGCTAGTCAACGCTCAAACCAAACCTGCAGCCACTCCAATTCCTGCTACTTCAACTCCCACTCCAATTCCTGCTACTTCAACTCCCAACTCAAAAGTTGAAAACACAGGTAATTTCAAGCAAGTTATTTCTGCTGATTCTATTGCACAAGCGATAATCAAAGCGCAGAGAATGCAACAAGAGCAGCCTGAATCGTTTCCACAAGGACAGCCAAATCAAATCGTGCTGCAGCAGTTGGCGGGCACTCAACAGTATGCAGACACGCCCAACAACGGTTATGCAATGCACAATCCCGCCTTGTTTCAATATCGTATGCTTGTCAGAGAGCAAGATCTTATTAGATAGCAACAGGCACAACGCAACAACTTCATGCGCTTGGCAGCCATGTGGTGACTTTAAGTGGCAAGTATTGAATACTAAGAGACTGCTTGCGTGAAATTGAAAATTTATTCAAGTTATAAACTGATTCTTGACGCTGCAGGTTGAAATTAATATTGAATTCGAACGATCCCTGATATAAATTAAATATCACGCGCAGAAACGCCGATCATCTAGTTTATTTTCATTTTTTTTCTGACTTGGAAAAATTTTAATGTGAAAAAACTTTTTTAAATAAATTTTGAATTCAAATTCGAAGTGCGACATTCGAAATCTTTTCAAATATGTTAAATAGAGTGCCCTTGATGATTAACATCATTATAACAATGGGGAATGTGTAAGCGATGAGAGAAACAACAAACAAATCTTAGAAAAAATCAGTAAAAAATCAACTTTTAATGCTGACTTTTCTGATGCCACTGCGGCCCGTCCAAGTATGGCCAGTGGTACCTAAATCATTGTTTATCATCTATTAATAATATCATCATATTCAATAAATACAACGTTTAGAGTCATTTGTTCAATTATTTCAGAAGGAGTAAAAAATCATATATAATTTCGTGAAATCCAGACATCTGATTTCGTTGTAATGTTTGTTTTAATAATATTAAACAATTTAAATTTTTTCGCAAAGACTGTTTTGTATTGATAATTCTTAATTTTCTATCGTGATTCAAGTTTCCATGGTTTTGCTGTGTTGGGAATGTGCTGGCTATTTTATTTATTTGCGTTTCAAGCCTACGGTACTTCACCGGTCCAAGGCGAACATCACCTTTACAGCGATACGAGCAAGTCAATACATAAATATATTAATAATAACAGATTGCCGGGGCTGTAGTAGTGTTTGTAACCACAATTAATACACAGGGAAAAGTGCAGAGGCTTTATTAATGTTTGTATCCACATATCTATTATAATAAGCACTACACATCTTTTCTCTTTTATCTGCACAAATGCCAATTGCATCTTCATTGGCATTGAATAGTAAAAAATATAATTATCCCGAGATACATTGAGAAACTATAAATACTCTATAACACTAACTCTAATTCCATCTCTATCACTAACCCTATCATTCATATTCTTCAATTTCTCACATCTTACAGGCTGTAGCAGTAATGAAAACTACATTTGCTTTAGATATTCGCGGTCATGATTATAACAACAAGGCTTCTCTGGCAAGCACTGCGCCATGCAACTCCCCCGAGGCTCGTTCTCTCACAAGGAGAGCCAACCATTCCTGTCCTTAAATGAGTCCAAGGAGTGAGCGAAGCACGATGACAGCTGGTCCATAGACGCTAAGCCTTCCTAGTATTGGTGAGTGTAGCACACGAAAGGAGGGGGGGGGGAGGGGGGCATTGTGGTTATCATCAATTCAAAACCATTGCATTTTGCATTTCTCTCACCGCTTGGGCACGGTCTGCCTTGGCTTCATCCTCGTCATATTCATCAAGCAACGCCAACTCATGTTCAAGTTCAGTTTGGGCTGCGTCTTCCTATAAGAGACCAGAACTATATTACTCGTTTATCTTCCCTCAGCTTCCTCATTAATCATCCCTGAGCAATTCCTGTTCATCTTCGGAACTCTCCTCATATTCATACTCAACTACCTCATATTCATTTTCCTTTCCCTGCGACTGCTCATCCTCCCCTTTCTCTTCAAGTTCTTCCTTTGCAGGCTTTCCTGGAACCTGATCCTCATCGTCGTCCATGTCATCGTCATTGACATCTGTCATATGGTGCTCCCCCGCAGTGCTGCCTGCAACACACGTGCACGTGTACACAAACGTACACAGTGGGACACCCTAGTAATGCCTGACATCAACTCAAGTACCTCTACAATTACCAAAGATGATGAGACATGCAATTACTCTGCAATATATATATACTACAGAAATTACTTAAGTAATTACCAGGTCTGTGAAATAGAGTAATACCAGGCCTATTGCCTCTGGTAATTACTACAGCTACTAATTTGGTACTACTGCAGAAATCACTTAAGTAATTACCAGGTCTGTGAAATAGAGTAATACCAGGCCTATTGCCTCTGGTAATTACGAAAGCAATACGTATACCGCTGGTCTGTGAACCAGACTCAATACCGGGGAAATTGCTTTGGTAATACCACTATGTAATAATATTTATGAATCAGGGTAATTACCATGGCTGAGCAATGACTGGCGTTGTTCTTCATCAGTATCTTTTCCATCATCGGGCTGCTCATCGATCTGCTCAAACCAGACAATGCAAATCACAACATAAAACAAGGCAAGATATTGATAAACAAACATGCAATGTTAACATTCCATCAACACATGATAAGTTACCTCAATTTTTGGCTGCTGATCCTCTGTCGTCTCATTGGCCTTTGTCTCGATTTCGGTCGTCGTGGTCACGGTCGCGGCAGTGGCGCTGGTGGCCGGCGCGGTCGCGGTGGTCGGCGCGATTGCGGTGGCGCTGGTGGCCGGCGCGGTCGCGGTGGTCGGCGCGATTGCGTTGGTGGCCGGCGCGGTCGCGGTGGTCGGTGCGATTGCGTTGGCGGCCGGCGCGGTCGCGGTGGTGTTCGCCTGGTTTTTGTTCTGCTGACGTCTGCCACGCTTGTTTGAGCGCTTCGAGTTCGTCGGCTCTAGCATTTTGATTCCATGACCACAGTTATGCAAATGTTTTGCCTTGGGGATGTATGGCAGGAGACATGTTGGCACCTCACAACGCAACCATCCTTTCCTTAATGTCACTTGAAGACCGGCAGGGACAGAAGGTGATTGGCTCTCCTGCTCAGGTGGCTGTGCGCGAGCACGAGCACGAGCATTCTTCTGTGGCTGAATACCATGCTGCTTCCTGAATTCAGCAGGAGTATGATTCCAATGTTCGAAACCAACCCAGTTATCTTTATCGGTACCTGCATACAGGACAATATTTGAAATCATGAATAGTTTTACTTACAAAAAGGCTGTCCGTGCGGTGGTGCGTGTGTTTTGGAAGAGGGGGGGGGGGGGGGGGTACTGTCGAAGTGGTTGCCTACGCCATGCAAACGCATTGAGGTGCCTGGAATCTTCACTTCACGTTCTCTTCTTGCCTGAACCTTCCTCGTTGAGAACAGCTTGCAGCTGGCGTACGGGTACATACCAGAAAAGCGGCTGCGGATCTCGATATGTTCTACCTGTTAGATATCAGATATATGTATAGAGAACGATTAAGAGACAGGTATATGTGTGTGTGTGTGACCCTCAAACTGGACTGTGTCGCCCACGTAGCCGGGACTGTGGACAGTTTTAACGCGTTTTTTCTCATCTGTGTTGATGTACTGGATAATGGGATACAGTCTCCCATCCAGGCCTAGGTTAAGCAGTTCCTGTGGGTTTAGTTTCATGTGATCCTTCGTGTATCCGGCCTTGGTCCATTTACTGTCGTTCAAACGCTGCGAAATACACACACGCATATTACTGACAGAACGAGGAAGAAGGAAAAATTGTATGTATGTATTCCCCCCCCCCCTCCTTTTTTTTCTCTCGTTCACACACATGTACACACGCACACAAACGCGCGTTGCAAACTCAGAAAACACTATGGTGTTGTGATGCACGAGATGTGATCAGTTGGACCTCCTGCTGGATAAGGTTGTGTTCATACTGCAGTTGACTTTTCATGCACAACGCAAGAACGCACACACTAGGTTCTGCGTCTCGACCGCTCTTGCCCACCAACTTGATGTCATCAGGAAAAGTTGCGTAGCCCATGGCCCATTTGTACAAGGTTGCCTCGTCCAGGTCTATGCCCTGAACCCCGTGCTTTATTGCCTACACACAAACATATTAACAATATTTTATGTCAGATAGCTGCCTAGCTGGTATGAACATGCATTTATTAGTGCAATTACCTCGGTTTTTACGGTTTTGTTCTTTTTTTCAACGTAGGCATTCTTGGCAGCGTAGGGAACCAGCATTCCAGGATACTGTAGGTTTGTATCTTCCAACGACAACCAAGTGAACCAGACGTAGGACCCGGCACGCGCTTGATGCTTTATGTCGAAGCGAGTGAAAGAAAAAGCGTTCTTGTCAACAGATCGGGAGTACCTGATCAGTCATCACATCAACATACATATATATAGTAGTCGTCGTGCAAAATTTGAAACATTTAGTGAAATAATAATTATAACAACAATTGAATCAAGAAAGGAAAGGAACGTACTCGCAGTCGAGTCCTAGGCCTGCGAGTCCTGCATTGACAGCTCCTGCCTTCTCTGTTGCTATTAACACAAGTCCACCAGGAAAGGTATGCGGGTCATTACTATTTCAAACAACCTCTCCCTGTATATATCAAGCACTATCTTGTACAATGTTGCGGTCACAATTAGCTAATTCTTTCTGCTGTTGTTGTGTACCTGTATCAGTACACTTGCTGCTGCTTCGTGCCTCCCACTGTGCCTTGGCCCGTTTCTGGGCCCCAGCAGATTCATCGATGTCGCTAGCCGCGGACTGGTCGGCGTCCTCGCTTTCGGCCTCCTGTCGTGCGGCTCGCTTTTTCTTGCGCGATTTCTTTTGCGCCTTACCCGGTAGCACCTCGTCAGTGTAATCTAGCAAGTACATTAAGTAATGCATATAATTACGTAAATACTACGTGTTGCAAATTGGAATTATATATAACTACCTACTAGTATGATGAAGGGAGGAGGGACCGTCCACAGACACTTCTTTGTGCGGGTTCCTGCGCTTCTTCGACATGGGCTCTTCCTTCGGCGACTCTTCCTTCTCTGGGCGGTTGCATTTCCAGGGCTCTTGCGGGCGCACGGGCTTGCCAGTCTGCATAAGTCGCCCGTGCACGTGCTTCGGCTGTTTCTTCAGGAGCGCGGACGATGACGACGACGATCGCGACGACTTTGAAATCTTCGGCTCCTCCTCAGCGCCCCCTCCTTCTCTTCCTCCTCATCTATCTCCAGCTGACTGCACAGATTCGCTGCCACTTTGTAGACATGTATGCATGTATGTATGCATGTATGTATGTATGTATGTATGTTGGTATGTAGGTACGTACGTACGTATGTATGTATGTATGTATGTATGGGCTGGCTGTATAAATGTTCGCATGTATGCATGTATATATATATGTATATATGTATGTATGTATGTATGTGTTTACGTACGTACGTACGTACGTATGCA
>WBZZ01006299.1:62500-70000 GCA_019918135.1 Paulinella micropora
TTCGAACACGTGTGTCTCGAGGAAGTTCTTGGACTTCACTGAGCTAAACGTCGAGCATTGTTGTATGAGCTGAGTAAGCTTACTCGGGTTAACTGTGTGTAACGCCGAAAAGAAATAGAGGATGATCGACTTGCGGCCATAGAATAGCCCATAGGAGGAAACTACCTCCGTAAGGGTCGCCGCCAAGCCAACAGCACTCCTTAAACTCATCGCCACTGTCTCAAAGATTTCAAATCCTATGAGAGTACCAGTGCAGAGATGCTGGTATCCATGAGATTGAAAATATGAAATGAGTGTGGCCACCGCCAGTTCACACTGAGTGTCTAGGCCTGTTGCATTGTTTCTCTTAATCTCCTCCTTCTTTCTCAAAAACTTGTACTGTGTCAGATCAAATCCCTCCGAGACTAGAGATTGGTCAAAACCAGTAACAAGGGCCTCGTATTCCTGCGTTTCGTCGCAAGGAAAAGCCTTCATGCATGCATTGATCTCTTTGAGTTTGCTCAAAAGCGAAGCATCAGAGTCTTTGTCTGAGCTAGTCTTGGCATATAGCATGAGACTTGCCACTCCTCCTTTCTTCCCCTTGAAGGCATTTATGATGTTCTGTCTGTCCTTCTTCTCCGTGTTTGTGACCACCACCGTAGTTGAGCCTGGGGGCAGAGGCTGGTGGGGCAGGAGCTGGTGGGGTCAAATATGTCGGAGGGTGTGTCTTTGCACCACTCACTTTTGCATTCATTCTCTCCAGTCTCATCGTCTTCTCGAACTCCTCATTCTCTTTCGCCTTCTTCTTCTCAGATATCACCAGCTTTTGAGCATGAGTGATAAAGGCCACCAATTCAGAAGCAGATCTGAGAAAATTATATTTCTCCACATATTGGTCAACACCTGCTTTGTTGGCGACCGGTGGTGCGTTACTAAGTGATTTAAGGACAGAGTGATCCTTGGTAGGAATCCATCTCTTCCATGCCTCCTTATGCAGTAACGCACCCATCAACAGTCTGATCTTGGTCAGAACTCTGTCGGTCTTCTCTAACTCATCAATCACAGGATGAGCTTCTCCTGCTGCCTTAATGCTTTTTTCCATCTCTGCCTTCCCCTCCTCCAAGGCCTTCATTTCAATCGTAAAAAAATGAAATATGCCACTCGAGTTTTTCGAACCCAGATTGATCTTCATTTTTGTTACATCGACTGCCTCCTGACCAGTCGCGAGGAATCTGACCGTTGCTCTTGGGTTTGTGTACTAACCCTCACATCGTGGGCCGTATGAACGTTCCCAAATCAGGGTTTGAGTGTACACCCCAAAGATAGCATCGAGTAATTCAAGGTGGGTGTGTGTGTCCCCAAACTTGATATGCTGTATCTTCTTTCTCTCTTCTGGATCAGAGACCAGTTTGCCGAGGAGCTGTGCTGTGTTTGATAATAGGATATAGACATCCTTTTTACCACGACTTTTCTCTCTTCTTTGATCCTGAGGGATCCACACATAGGTATCCTTCTCTCCCCCCATCTTGTTATCAAACTCTTCTTTAGTGAGGTCATAGTGGTCTTGCACCCACTGTTGTTCCTCCACTGTGATCTCCTCTCCATCACTATGAATCAAGTCGATCATTTTTCGTCCTCCTCCTCCCGTGTAGGCAGGTGGTAAGGGATTACCATATGCTCCTCCTCCTCCCGTCTCTTCTTGTTCAAATCCTCCTTCATCTTCGTCTCCTCCATATCTTCCTTCATCATCCCAGCCCTCTTCTACTCCTCCTCCTACTCCTTCATCTCCTCCTCCTTCATTCAATCCTCCTCCTCCTCCTTCATTCAATCCTCTTCCTCCTCCTCCTCCTCCTGCTTCTTCTTCTTCTCTTCTTTGATCTGCCTCCGAGAATTCACTCACTTCGGCGGTCTCTGTCGACATGATGTCGTAGTAGATCAACAGGAGGACAGTGTCAGCTCCTATGTTTGGTTTTTGTTCGTTTGTGTTCTGTTCCTCCTTCAGTCGATTGACTAGTGAAGAGAGAAACTAATAGAGATGGTAGGATAAGATTCCCTGTCCTCTATGAAACACTGTTTGTATGTTTGTTTTTGTTTGAGAAAAATAGTCTTTGAGACTTTCTCCGATTTCTTGTTCTCCTTACTCAGATTACTTTCTCCTCCTTCTTTTCTATATTGTATCTAGTATGAGGCACTTGGACCTACACACAGATAGTAATAGAGAAGCTAGAAAAGCTCTCCTTGAGAAGTCGACAGTCGGTCGGATAGGTTCTCAGACCTACCTTTAGAAAACGATCAGAGATTTGCAAAAATACTCTGACGTATGTGTGAGATAATGCAGATAAATGCACAAACTAGAAGGGTAGAGTGTTGTGCTCCTGTCCCTATGCTTGTTTGTGTTTTGTGTGTGTTCCTTCACTCTTCTGTCCACCTCCTTCTTCTTGGTCTCTGTGTGAGAACAGCAAGAACGACAGAGAGTTTGTATCTGATGTCTCCTTGTGAGCACACAGATATGGATTGGGCTAGAGGGTACGAGACACCTGCTTGAGACCAATCAAATTATTTGTTTTGTGAAAGAGTTATGAGGGAGCTGTGTTGGAGTATTTGTTTTCGTCTGACGTCCCCGTGTGAGACAGGTCAGTGAAAATTCACTCTGTTGCCTGTGTGGCAAAGCAGAAAGAAATCACCCTAGTGATGTGGACTCTAAATGTAATGCCCCCAACGATAGCTAGTAAAAACTCTGTAATACAAGCAAACACAGTCCTCAAGAATGAGAATGATGTCTCTTTATATTAGCTCAGTGAAGCCAAAAAGGAAAACTGCAACAGACCAGGAATAAAATGGCATCAGGTCCAATCCGGACAAATAATACTGAAAAACAAGCTGGTGCACCTGTCACCAGGAAAATGTATTGCTGTTGACATTCAAGACAACAACAAAAATTAGTTTTTCATTTTTGTGTCAGATTTTCATTTTTGTGACAGTTTTTCATTTTTGTGACAAAAATTCAAATTTTCAAATTTAACTGTAACATTTCGCGAAAATTTACGATATTTTGCGGACGAATATAGCAGTTAATTTGAAAAATTCAAATTTTCACCCAAAATCAAAATTCCAACCAAAACTGAAATTCCAACCAAAACAGAAAAATCAATTTTTTTTGTTGTCTTGAATGTCAACAGCAATACTTTTTACCTGCTATCCGAGGGGTGATGCCTACAGCAGGGCCCACGTTGTTGTGTGTGTGTGTGTGTGGGGGGGGGGGGGGGTGGCGAGCAGTATGTAGCTGTGTTCTAGCTCACTGTACCGGACCTAGCAGTGGGTTCTAGCTGTGCTAGCAGTCGGAGCAGCGCAGCAGGCAGGCTTAACTGAGCGCAGACATTCGCTAGCAGTCTGGAGCCAGGTGTGCCTAAACCTGCTTTGCAGTCACCAGGGGGTTTCCTCTCCTCCCCCGCGCTGCTGCTTCCAGCGGTTGCAGTCGGCGAGGCTGGGGAGCTAGTGCTGCGCGGCAGCCGGCAGGTATTAATACCGGGGGCAAGGGAGGGGGGGGGGGGGGGCAGGAGTTTTTGCAGTCTGAACGGGCAAGGCCACTGCGCCGGGTAGGCAATAAGAACAAGGTGGCGCTGCTGCTGCAGGGGTTGGCAGGGCTGGTTCCGCTGGCACAGGCGGCTGTGCTTAAAGAGTTTGCAACTGTGAGAATCAGGGGAGAGGTCTGAGTGCACGTAACAAGTGACAATTCGTGAGGAGGGACCATTCGTGCTCGTAGTCCGGCCGGCTGTCGGAAGGCCCGGTCGGGGGTCCCCTCCCTCTTCAACCCTACGCTAGTAAAGTTTGTGCTTTCTTTATTGAGACAGGCTCCGTACACGCCTACCCACCCACCAATACTCGCACACCTAGTATTACCCACGCCCACTCGGAGGGATTTTCGCTCGTGGCCCAGAGCACCCCTGGAAGTTAGGGCCCTGGCACTTCTGTGTCGTGGCGGTCGCCCCCACCGCCTCCCGTGAGGTCCTGCCAGGATGACGACGTGTCTAGCAGGAGCCTGTCCTGCGGACCCGGGCCCGGCGTGTCGTGGTCAAACTCGCCCGGCAGCGACCGGTGGCGGCTTAGCGTGGCTCCGTCGTCAGCCTCGCAGGAAGAGGAAGAGGACGAGGAAGAGGACGAGGAAGAGGAAGAGGGAGAGGGAGAGGAAGCGGAAGAGGGAGAGGGAGAGGAAGAGGAAGAGAAAGAGGAGGGGAAGAGGACGAGGAAGAGGAAGAAGAAGAAGAGGCGGAGGAAGAAGAAGAAGAAGAAGAAGAAGGAGGAGGAGGAGAAGAAGAAGTAGAAGCAGAAGTGGAAGGGGAAGGGGAAGGAGAAGGAGGAGGAGGAGGAAGAGGAAAAGGAGAAAGGAGAAAGGAGAAGGAGAAAGAGAAAGGAGGAGGAGAAGGAGAAGGAGAAGGAGGAGGAGACGGAGACTGAGAAGGAGGAGGAGGAGAAAGGAGAAAGGAGAAAGGAAGGAGAGAGGAGAAGGAGAAGGAGGAGGAGGAGGAGAAAGAGGAGAAGGAGAAGGAGGAGAAGGAGGAGAAGAAGGAGAAGAAGAAGAAGAAGAAGAAGAGGAAGAGGAGGAAGAGGAAGAGGAGGAAGAGGAAGAAGAAGAAGAAGAAGAAGAGGAAGAAGAGGAGAGGAAGAAGAGGAAGAAGAGAAGAGAAGAAGAAAAGAAGAAAAGAAGAAAGAAGAAAAAGAAGAAAAAGAAGAAAAGAAGAAAAAGAAGAAAAAGAAGAAAAAGAAAAAGAAGAAAAAGAAGAAAAAGAAGAAGAACAAGAGAACAAGAAGAAGAACAAGAACAAGAAGAAGAAGAAGAAGAACAAGAAGAAGAACAAGAACAAGTAGAAGAACAAGAAGAAGAACAAGAAGAAGAAGAACACGAAGAAGAAGAACACGAAGAACAAGAACAAGACGAACAACAAGAAGAACAAGACGAACAAGAAGAACAAGAAGAAGAACAAGAAGAAGAACAAGAACAAGAAGAAGAAGAAAGAAGAAGAAGAAGAAGAAGAAGAAGAAGAAGAGGAAGAAGGAAGAAGAAGAAAGAAGAAAGAAGAAAGAAGAAGGAAGAAGAAGAAGAAGAAGAGGAGGAGAAGAAGAAGAAGCAGAAGCAGAAGAAGAAGAAGAAGAAGAAGAAGAAGAAGAAGAATCGCGGAAAGTAGATATCTTTGCCGACGTTGTTTTGGTGGCGTCGTCGTCGTCCTCGTCGTCGTTGTTGTCGTCGTCGTTGTTGTTGTCGTTGTTGTTGTCGTTGTTGTTGTTGTTGTCGTTGTTGTCGTTGTTGTTGTGTTGTTGTTGTTTGGGTGGTTGTTGTTTCCGTTGTTTTTATCGTTCTTTAATGTGTCAGTACTTACGCAACGCTGATGTTTCTGAAAAAGTATGTACCACCCGTAGAAAGAGCGAAAAAATGTGTGTGTGTGTGTGTGGTGGTGGTGGTGTGTGTGTGTGGGGGGGGGGGGGGGACAAAATCGTTGGAGAGTAGGGCAAGGATGTGGTAAGGGTGGCAAGTGTGAAGGGATAGGGTTCAACAACCAACTTCTTTTACTTATAATAAATAATAGCACTTGTGAAACATACAGGTACGCGAAATACAACCAAACAAATTTTATTGTGTTAGTCTCACACCTGCGGCAAGCAAAAACACAGCCGACGCAGCTGTGGATGCGAGGCCGTACAGTCTGACTTTTCGATATCATCATTGATATAGCAGGCACCTGGGACCAGTGAGTCCTGTTGGCTAGGCCGGGGGGCATTTGCCTTGACTGTCGACGGGTGCACCGCCCCCGACCCTGGCGTGCATTGAATGCAAGGGAAATACTTCTCAACGATATCACAATCGTTCAGCCTAGCTAAGTACTCATCTACGCACGTTTTGGACAACCCTCTGCAAGTGGTTTTGCAGTCACGGTTGAAGTCTCCCTTGACGATCTCACCGTGCGACAGGACCAATGCACTAATGTTGACCTGTTCCATGTAGCAGAATTTGAGAAAGTCGCGCTTGTACAAGTTCCCGTGCTTGATGCTGCGAGAAGAAATGCGACAGTAGTGGAGGCAGTCATCGAACACATTTGCTGGATACGCTAGATGGCCTATCGGAAGAGGTGGCTTATGGGACAGACAACAGCTTACACAATGTTCATATGTGGTGCAGCAGCCCAAGTCTTGCCGGCAACCATCGCAAGTCCGATAGGCTGTCAGGGTCTTAACATTGCAACATCCTGTCGACAAGAGGTCCTTGCGCTCGCAAACAGCTCCCGTGTCGTCCGTTAGAACCCATGCACCCTGCACAGTATTCAAACACTTTGATGTCGGCTGTGAGAGTCGTGGGATATTCTCCCTGCTCTGTACAAAAGCATTTTGACTTTCGTTCGACTCTTGAAGCTCCCTCAAATCATTGGATATAAGAACAGGAGCCACCTTTTCTATGCCAGAGTCAAGTCGGGGCTGTACTTTGTTCCCAATCACATTGGCCAAGACAGGCTTGGGGGTATTTTCATCCTTATCAAGCTCGTCTGGATTGTCTGGGAGATGGAATCTGTCGGGCTTGATCTTCCACGAAGGAATTCTCGAAATATGATTTGCGCGAAGCTGGACGTAGGAAAAAGTGAAGAATGCAAGAGTGAAAACTACAATTGCGCCAAGACATAATTGACGCCTAAATCCAGGCCCTTTTGGCTTTTGACTGCTAAATTCCGTTTGCCTGACACCCCGAAGATTGACCTGATGGGCTTGCATGGCGTCGGATGCTGGTCTTGCTTCCGAACCAGTGCAAATCCTCAGTCCCTCAGAAAACAATCAGGGTGGTTGTGATCCTGTCAAAATGGTCGACGGAGAGGCCAAAACTCCAGAAAGTACTATTTTTAAATGCTTCTTCCTTTTTGAGGGACAGTCCGGTCAGGACAAGACGTAACGGCACCTGCAACAAGCCGGACTAAATTCTTTGACAGGCTTGAGCTTTCTTTCGATGTGGGATCAACAGCCTTGATCAAACTAAACATCCAGTACTACATCCGAAGTGATTGTTTGAATGAAGAGATAAACCTTACCTTGGATCGTAGTCTGATCGTTTCAAAGCTGACAGGAAATATGGATATTAAACAGCAAATCGCGGAAGCCCAAGCTCGTGCAAGGCAACTCATACAAAGCCGAAGCCAAGGTACTTGGACTCCGTCTCCAAACAACAAATGCAAGAGTGTGAACCGTATCTTGTGAGAAATGTACCTTGTGTCAGTGATATGGTCCGTGTGTGTGTGTGTGTGTGTGTGTGTGTGTGTGTGTGTGTGTGTGTGTGTGTGTGTGTGTGTGTGTGTGTGTGTGTGTGCGTGCGTGAGCATCTTCGTCTTTGTGCCTGTATATGTCTACACGTATACATTTCTCCGTATCTTGTGTCGGTGCCTGCGTGTGTGTGTGTGATCTATCTCTCTCTCTCTCTCGCTCTCTCTCTCTCTCTCTCTCGCTCTCTCTCTCTCTCTATCACACACACACACACACACACACGCA
>WBZZ01006299.1:80000-92500 GCA_019918135.1 Paulinella micropora
CGCTGCTGACGCCACCTCCAGCTCCACCCCCACACCCAACACCGACCCTGCAGCTGCAGCAGTTCTTCCCGCTGCCTCGCCGGCTGACGCACACAATCCACCCCCCGAGGCGATTTACGACCCATTCGCCATCGACCCCGGGGATGCCACGGAGACAGATACAGAGGAAGGAGGCACCGCTTTTGAGGCAGGGACCAACGCTACTGCAGGCGCTGCTACCAGCGCTGCGGTTGACTCACTGGCCCTGCCCCAAACAAATGGCAGTAGCGGGGCCGGCCAGCCTCAAGACCCGTACAGCAACGGCGCGGCCTCACACGCTGCCTCAGAGCCGCCTCAGAAGCGAATGCGGACAGAAAGCACAACACTAGCAGCAGCGTCCACCGCGGCCAAAGCTGAGGCCTATGACCCGTTCGATGATATCGAGTAGAACACCGGGGTACTCCTTGCGGCCATCGGGTGTTTGACCGTAATAATGTGAATAATTTTCAATTTTATTTTTTTAATTAGTTTTCATCATTCATCTCTTGTGGTACCGCCAGGTAATAAGTAGATTTAAATCGTCTCTATGAGTGGCAAGGAGTCGTTTACATTATTAATATGAGGCGCCTCATGTAGTACTGTCAGACTATGCTAATTATTTACTTAGCAGAGCTGAGCTGCTGAACTGAAAGTTGACATAGTGAGGCGCCTCGTGCAGTTCAAGCTGAGTCATGCAGAGACCGTTAATAATATTTATATACCTTTAAATAATTACTTAATAATAATAATAATAAGAATAATAATAATGACACAGTATGTATGTATCGTCTGCCAATTGCTGAGCCAAAAGGCTATGTGCATCCAGTCCTCCATTCCATAAGGAAAGTCTCCACACCAATCGGTGGAATAAAGGAAGTGACGGCATAGAACATTACTCTAGGAGCTTTATACCAATCAGCCCATGGAAAGGGACCGATTACCTATGTACTCCAAAAATGATATGAATACAGTAATAATAAAAATAAAATAAAAAAAATATAAAATAAAATAACTTGAAATATATATATATATATATATATAAGAGAGAAAAGAAAAGACAAAAAGAAGTCACAGAATTATATACTATTTATATCATAGTTTCAAGTCATACAGAGACCGGCGGAATCATTCCAGTTTAGCGTCACCCGTCATACCCAGGACTGTTAAGGAGGCTTGATCACTAAGACGGAAAAAATATTAATAAAGTCAGAAAATATATTATATAGTAGTATTAATAACATCTAGCGGTGGAAAAAATCACTGAGTCACAACTTGCTTTCAGATTAGAGAAAACGAACGGTATTAATAAGAACTGGGCTGCAGTGCCACCGAAACTTGAATCTATCGGAATGAATCACAGGACCGAACCGAATTATCATAAGTTAATAGTAATATTGTGTTAAAATTTCTTCAAGCTTATACTTCAAGTTATCCGAAGTTAAGTTAATATATAATACTTCAAGTTCACTTACACTCAGAGTCAAGTTATATTTTCTGAGTTCTATTACTTCAACTATTCAGTTTTCCGTTATTTATTAATATCAACTCACTGTTGATATCATGATATTAATATTAATAACCAGTCAGTAGTTGTTATTTGTTCAGTCGTTTTCAACTGCCGCGTTAACAGGTGACTGCCACCGGTGGCGATCAATTTCATGATTTCCCCGGTTGGCTTTCAAGTACCACTGGTTTTTAATAGCGGCTTTTTAGAAAATGATAACGGAGGCTATTGCCTTTTTCCCGCTCCCATATCTACCTTTTCCGGCCCCACCGGCCTGGACGCTTTGAAAGATGAAGTCAGGTTCCGGGGGCCAGTCATAGGAAATAATATAATGAAGTATTGATAGGTCGAAACTCCTGGCCGAGCCAGCTGTATCAGTTGAAGGCCGACACTTGATCTTACCTTACGAGCTCAAGGCAGGAAAAATAGAATTTAATAATGAACACAACTGGTTCAAGGCTCTGAACCTCCACTTCAATAATAGAACTTAGGGAAGTCAGAATTGAATCCGGTTGAAACAACAAGCCAAAGTGAAAACCCCGCAAGAAACGCCGCAGCCGGAGTGTCGCCGGGGAGTCCCTATCTATGACCGGATCAACTGACACGATTCGTTATGTCTGTAACCTGCACAAATGCCAAAACATACCTACAAACAACAGCCCATAAGTGCAATTTCCCTTATTTTGCCATATATTCCCAGTCACGGGAACTTGAAACAGCTAAATTTCACGGAATTTCCTTGCAAATTTTCCTTATCCTTCAAACGGTTACCACATCATTTTGTTCAAAATTTAGGTTCGGGTTAACGCTATTAACGTGGGAGGTTAATTAATAAGGATGCCACAGCTTTGTGTAACTTACATCCTAACAACCTTTACCACTCCGGTAAACTGGTGAGTGTAAAATATATAGGATTTACAGGCCCTATGGGTTCCAAGCTTCCAAGCTCCCCCCATATCCTTTATCCTAATATATCATGAAAACCGGATTCAAGTATTCTTCAAAACCGGAAATGTAATAAGAATTCATCTTATAATACATTTAATGAGAGTCATCTAACAAGGAATCACTTTCACGAGTGAATTCCCGTAAAAACTAATAGCGAAATAACGATGTAGTATACCGTGGGTGTTACATAGCACCCCTTCCCCTCCTTTGAGATCACTCGATCAATTCATGGAGTAATACCAACGGAGACTACATCTCGTATAATCTCGTCAGTACCGGCAAATACTGGGGAATCCCAGCCGATCGTCCACCATCCCAAGAGCTATCCATGCTCGACCCTCAACAAATCTACCAAGAGCCATCCAACAGATTAAAGGCTTGTGCTTCCTGTGGGCTAAGTTCTTAGATTTAATGTTGCCCGGAGATCGTGAACTAACACTCGGAAAGTCCCCGTCTCCTAATCCTATAGCTACGCGCGCGATCCGAAGTCACAGTCCCATAGTCTGATCGACCACTAACCAGACCCTGTCTAATCCGTCAAATGTGAATGGTGCCTTGGCCCCGAGATCCGAATTGACCGAACCCCAAAGTCCAAATCTTAAAACGGCGATGGCCTTCTCGCCGAGTTCTCCTCCCGTACCGTGTCCGTAAAGCTTTATAGTTGAGTAGGACCCCCAGTACTTCATATCCCACACATATGGTCAATGTATGCCCAACTTCTACCCTCCGACCCGAATTCCGTTCCTCCATCCATATCCGCATCCCCGATTCTACCTTTCACTTCAGGTTCGGGTGTTTCTTCGCACGCACCGTTTCAGTTGCGTGTGTACCCCCGATTAGCCTTAAGTCTACCCGCTCTGCTTGAGCACATCCCATACCTTCTGCGGGATCTGACCGTCATGTAGTTCGAAGGGGCAATCTAACACTCCCCTCGGCCACGCCGATATTGTCCATGCCTCGTGATCCTTGTTACACTTCCGTGTAGCCGGATCTATCTTGGCATCCCAAACCTCCCTGTTTGCAGCATCCCACCATACCGGGACATACTCGCGGTACATCCGGTTTTCAACCGTAATCCCAAGACCGGTAAAACTGCAGCATAGGCGGAAGGTTCCTAAGCGCACTGCTAGACGATCGAGTCTTCCTCGAGTCCTTGGCCAGCGCCACCACCTTCATCACAAAGTGAACATCCTTGTCTCCCTTTGCCAAGAATCTGGTCGGGGCCTGACCAGATAGAACTGATCCAAACCCACGTTATCGGTATGCCCCAGTACCTTATTCCCATCCTTCCACAACTTGTGCTTGACTTCCACCTGCGAGGGTCTTACAGGCCCCTCCGGCTCCGCCTGCACATCCGCCTACGCTTACCTGGCCTACTCCCCTGCCTAGAACAGATCAGATCATTTTGCGCCGGCGCCCTCTTGGCCGCCTCCGTGGGTGGCCTGCGACTTGTTTCTAACCCCCTTCTCTCCGGCTCCGGGCTCCTTGGAGCGTATCCGGCCCGCGCCCTCCTCGGGGGCCCGTGCCTGTCCCCCCTCCTGGCCCTGCCGGTCCCCGGGCTTATTACCGTCGGGTTCCTTATCCGTCCCCAACTTAGGAGGGTCTCAAACTCCCCCTTTTCCCTGACGAGCGCTTCTTGGAGCGTGACTCTCGTTCTCCATCAGGAACGGATCGTACTTGATGAGGCGCCGAACATTAACAATTTTGTTCTCTCCCCTGCCTCTAATCCGATAGTTAAAAGGCCCTGTCTATTGCACTATCTGATAAGGTTCCTCCAGTGCACAAACATCTTAGAGGATATGCACTTCGGAACCTGTGGTCAATACAACATGACAATGTCTCCTGGCTTGTATGTTACCATTATTAGACAAGTCCTGCTCTAAGGGCTCTTTACTCAGCATGCGAGCCTGTTCCGCCAGCCTCGCCTGCTTCACTGCTTGCATCGCCTCCATGGAGACACGCATACGGACCCCCCAGAGCTCATCCTCATCCATCATAAACCCAGGCCTATCCTGATACACCAAGTGCTGAGGCATCACCGGCTCCTGCCCAAACAGCACCTTATACGGGGACCCACGTTCCGCCCCCTCCCCAAGGGCCTTCGACGGCATCGCATTCATAGCAAATACAAAGCTCGGGACCACCTCCTTCCACAAGAGCTGACTCTTCTTGCAGTAGGCCCTCAAAGCCGACTTGAGCGGTCTATGCACCCGCTCAATCTTGCCATTTGGTCTCGGATTGTATGGCGTCACGTACTGCCAGTGAACCCCGTAAAACCCCGCGAGCCTTTCCATAAGCTCGTGATCAAAGGCCGGCCCCTTATCCGAGCAAATCGTCTTGGGGACCCCTACCACACAGAGGACTCGATCGATCAGCTCCCTGGCTGTCGTCTCCGCCGTTGTGTCGGGCACCGGGATCGTCCAGACGTCATTGCTGGCCCTGTGACAATGACCGTCAGCAAGAACTTATTCTTCCCCGACCCTACCGGTGGCAACGGCCCCACGTGGTTTATATGCAGGAACTCAAAGAGCCATTCCAGCAACGTAAATTTACCCACTGGGATTTTCCCTAAGGCTTCCACCGGGAGCCTCTTGTTCATCTGACAGATCGTACAGCCCTTGACCCTCTCCTTTATGAACCGATCCATCCCTTCCCACCAGAACCTCCTCTTGATAATCCACTGCGTCCTCTGCACCCCCGGGTGATTAACCAACGGGACCACGTGCAACGCCACGTAAATCATCTGTCTCCGTTTGGCCGGGACCCATAAAACCCACTTCTCCGGGTTATTGGCCGTCTCCGCAGCCTTGCCCTTGTACCAAAGGAGGCCGTCTCGCCATGCCATAGTCTTCAGCTGCTTCCGGACCTTCTCCGTCAGCAACAGCTCGTCCCCTAGCAAGAAGTACCAGATCAAGTCCTTGTACTCCTCATCGGCCCTCTGGCATTGTCTCCACGCCTCCACCGACGCGATACGCACGGTACCGTCCTCTACCTGGACTCCCACTCTACGCCTGGAATCCGGCCCCGACCCCTCCGAAGCCCCCGCCGGCTCGACTGAGGCCTCCTCTGGCTCTAGAGCCGTTTCCACGCCCGGGTCTTGCACGTAGCTCCGGATGGCCGGTGCTGCGTGCGCTTCGCAACAGTAGCACTCATGCTCCGCCTTATCATCATCCCGAATCGCGGCCTTATCGGTCTCGTATTCCTTAAGGCGTTGCACGGCCTCCTCCGCAAAGTGCTCCTCACAGCACTCCGCTTGGCCTACCTCCCGTTCCAACTGTGACATCATGACTCTCCTGTATTCTACCCTTTTAGCCTCCACCACCCTAGGTTCCTTTCGGCTAGACCCCGGGTGAGCCTTATTGGCATAGAAGATCATGTTCGCCGGCAAGACATCCTTTTGATCCTTCCTCAACGCCAAGTCCTCGAATTCGTCCATTTGCTGCATAGCAGCCAGACATGCGGATGGCGTTGAGTAATTGACCCTCGACAATGAGTCAGCGACAATATTCTTCTTGCCGGGCAGATATTTGACGGTGAAGTCATAGCACGATAACAAGGCCTGCCACCTGGCCAACCTGCCCGTGCAATCGTTCGTCATCAACCATAGAAGGTTCTGATGATCCGTTGAGGCTTACCACGATATCCCGTGACCCCCATAAGTACTCCCTGAGCCTGAAAAACGACCAAACCACCACCAAGGCCTCCCTCTGTCTTGTTCAGTAGTTCTGCTCAGCCTTATTGAGCTTCCGGCTCAAATATGTGATCGGCTTTAAGACCCTGTCACTATCGTACTGCTGTAGGACCGCCCCGATCGCGTACTTAGACGCATCGGTGTCCAGCACATACTGTTCATCCACATCCGGCATCATCAAGATGCAATCCATATTAAGATTGGGATCACGAGTTCGTTGAGGTGCATTGCACCGGCGTTTAGACAGCCGCCATCATTGCTTACGCGTAAGGAGCGCGAGGAGGCGCTGCGGAAGCAGCAAGAGGAAGGCAAAGTGGAAGCGAAACATGCGGGTCGGGACGACAACGCATCAGCGGACGCCAAGGATAAAAAGGATATCCTTAAGCCGACGGAAGCGGTACAGGGCCGTAAGGGTACGGTATGGAAGAAGCCGTGGATAGCCGGCAGGTATGTGGCTAAGATCGAATGGCAGGTAGATAAATTCTATCTGTGTCGGCCACACGAGGATACGGTTATGGATAAAGACTTCGATCATTTATTTTTAATCGTATGTACAGCCCAAGACACGGGTACGAGCTGCGTTGGGGTTGGCACCAACAATCAGTTTTTGAGAAGTAAAAGTGAGGTCGAGCTCACACGGGATAGGATCTTTGCACCTGTGTTTCGAGATATACAAGGCTTGAAACAGTGGGATGCGTCCATCGAGAAGGACAACGAGGATTTTACACCTTGGACGGTGCAGCTGATGCCGAGGGTAGTTCTGGATATGCCGTTTGATTTAACGGAGGAACGAAGAATTCCGCTTCGCATATGGGACGAGGTCCAGAGCGCGGGTATATCATTCTTACTGGTGGGTGCACCGAAGTGTGATACGGAAGTTGCGGCGAAGAAGAGGAGAGCAAAACAGGCGCCGCTCGCAACGGAGGAGCACAAGGGTCGTGGAAGACCGCGGAAGCGAGACAAAACGTGACATCATTATGAGTATTGGAATGGAGTCTCAGATGTCGCTTACGGATCATCAGCTACTTTTTCTTTTCGACGGCCCGGAAGGGCAGATCAAGGGATGGTATTTACATCAGATGCCAGAGGAAGGATAGAGCTGGAGTCTGAGCTCGGCCCCCGGGGCACGCCGAGTTCTCACGGATGAGACTCGCACTGGACGTGCACGTGGACCAATTATTTTTACTTGTTCGACAACCGGAATGCCTTATGTCATGTGTCGGTCGGTCGAGAGCGCCTTCGAATGAAAGGTCAGTCTTCAACCGGCGTGGGGGGTCGACCGCTTGCAGCGGCTTCCCCCCGGGCTGTAACAAACACGGTATACTACATCGTTATTACGCTATTGGTTTTACGGGAATTCACTCATGGAAGTGATTCCTTGTTATTAAATGTATTTTAAGATGAATTCTTATTACATTTCCGGTTTTGAAGAATACTTCCGGTTTAATGTTGTATTAGGATCAAGGGGTATGGGAGAAATGCTTGGAAACTTAAATCCCATAAGGCCTTAAATCCTATATTTTACACTTAACCGTTTAACGGAGTGGTAAAGGTTATTAGGATGGAAACCACACAAAGCTGTGACATCCTTATTGATTAAACTCCCACATTATAGTGTTAACCCGAACCTTTTGTAGCAAAGTTATGATGTAGTAACCGTTTGAAGTTATGGAAAATTTACACGGAAATTCCGTGAAATTTGGTAGTTTTTCCCGTTACTGGGAATTTATGGCTAAATAAGGGAAAATTGCACTTATGGGTTATTTTTTAGGGTATGTTTTGGCATTTGTGCAGGTTACGGGCGTAACGCATCGTGTCAGTTGACCAGTGTCAAAAGGTCACTCCGTTTTTAACTTCGCGGTTCAAGTTCAGAGTCCCTGAAGTTGGCTTGTTGTTTGGGTTCAATTTGGCTTCCCTTTCTAAGTTACAGAAGTGGAGGTTAGCCTTGAACCAGTTGTGTTCAGTTTTATTCAATATTAAATTCCTTTACATATGTTTCCTTTGAGCTCGTAAGACCTCTGGTCTTAATACAGTGCCGAAGGTGGAAAAGGGATGCAGTGTCGGCCCGGGTCCGCACAATACATAGTGGCATTAAGTGCAGTGTCGTCCGGCTTGTCGTTACTTGACTCTTATGCTTGGTCTGCTCCTCTACCGTTGAGGTGAAGTACGACTAAGTGTCAGAGTAGCTGTTCCGGTGATAAAACTTCCCTGACCATCCCTCGGAAATATTTGACTGACTCTGACTCAGCTCAGAGTCCAGGTCAGTCAGTCACAGGACCGTGCCGGTGACAGCCGTGTCACGGTGTATTCAAGTGAATGCAGCCTCCGTCACAGTGGTTATTAATATTAATACTAAGTCAAGTTCCGGGGCTCGCAGGGGGGTTAGTCAAGACTCCGCTCACTTATATACAAATCAAGGTTGCTGTTTGATTTATCAATAATAACTTGATATATACGGAATTTTATTAATACCAGTCTGAATCAAGCAGCACCCCGGCTTGATTTCAAGCCGAGTCACCGGAAGTTACCGTGACGTTTCAAGTTCTCTAGCCTGGAGTTGGGGCTTACTTTATTTTTTCCACTTTCGGATGTTAATTTTTTTCTGACGTTAATTTTTCCACATTGGTAGAAAACCATCTTTTTCAACCGGCCTCAGCTCAGGACTGAGTTGCGGCACTGAGTTTAGAGATATTAATACTGGCTTGAATTATTAATACTAGTATTCATCAATACTGATGCGGATCGGTAGTTACTAAGTAATGAAGTTTACTATCGCGGTAAAAAGTGACTCTATATTGATAAATTATATGGATATTGCTAAAGCCTTGCCGTTTAAATTTACTTAAAGTTCCACATGTACCGGCTTATGGCCGCCTTCCTTCGCGGATTTCCCAAGGCTTGGCCCTCCTTCCCCCGGCGGCAGACACGGCGCAAGTGTCTTAGGGATAGAGCTTTCGCTGAAATAGTCATCGATGCGTTTGATAAGGCCGTCATTAGTCCATTCGTAGGCGATAATACCATGGAACAGGTCCGAGGCACACTAAGACAAAAATATGTGTATGCATTCATTCATAAATGCAAGCATAGATGCAACAATATATGGCCTCACAAACACATACATACACGTGCACATTAAAGTACAAACAGACCTCTGTTCCGGAGAGGACCATGTTGCAGGCAAATCGACAAGCAGCCTACATACATATATATGTGTCTCAGTATGGATTACAACACTTGAAAGGAACCAAGAAAAATGATAGCAACGTGAATTAGCGAACTGCTGGTTCTAATTATGAGAATGAAATATACTTTTGAAATCTTGTTGTTGTTGTTGTTGTTGTTGTTCTTTTGTTGTTGTTGTAGTTGTTGTTGTTGTTGTTGTTGCTTGTTATTGTTGCATCCCACTTTAGCCATAAGTTTGTGGTTGGAGCCGCAAAAAGCTTTTGGGGTAGAAGCAAAAACAAAACAAGCAACAACAACAAGCAACAACAAGCAGCAACAACAACAAGCAACAACAAGTAGCAACAACAAGAAGCAGCAGCAGCAGCAACAACAACAACAAAAAGAACAACAGCAACAACAACAACAACAACAACAACAACAGCAACAACAGTTCTATTGTACATTGAGCATGCTCTGGCGTCGACAAGGCATTTTTATATAGTCTTAAAGTGGCATTTATTAGTGAAGGCCGTTAGCCACACACCATCTTGCCATTGGTTTAATTTTCTATAGTTAAATTGAACAACACAACATTAACAACAACAACAATAACAACAACAACAACAACAACAACAGACCTTGTTTTGTTTGGGTAGATAGTAGCAGCTGCGATCCAGGACATTGCATGTGCACGAGGCCACTCCAGCGAAACTCCTATTAAATATGTTTAATTATTTATATGACACACACACACACAAAGTGTTGTTGTTGTTTTTGTTATTTTTATTTATATGCAACACAAACACACGCACACAAAGTATTGTTGTTGTTTTGTTATTGTTATTGTTGTTGTTGTTGTTGTTGTTATGGTTATTGTTGCTGTTGTTGTTGTTGTCGTTGCTGTCGTTGCTGTTGCTGTTGCTGCTTTTCTCTTGTTCGTTGTTGCTTACTATTTTTACAAACCTTTCGATCCACAGTTTGACTACGTGGGGGCCTTTATAGCACCCCGACTCTACACATAGCTCGCCGTCTGACAGGGAGAGAAAGGAAAATGATGTATGTATGTAATTCATGTAATGTATGGCATGCATGTCATGTAATGTATGTCATGTATGTAGTGTAGGATATGTAGGATATGATGTATATGCCATGCATGTCATGTATGTCTTGTCTGTCTTGTATGTTTACGTAATGTCTGCAATGAATGTAATGTCTGTAATGTCTGTAATGTATGAGATCTTGTGCGTAATGCATAAGTTTTCATATGCTATTGTAAGACTATTGTAATCTATGTAATGTACGCAACGTATGCTATCCATGTCATGTATGTTATGTATGTCATATATGTACTTTTTTTATGCATGTTCTTGTAACAGGGTACACAGAACCAAACGTTTTACCTGACGCGTAAAGTTCACTAAAAGCCTTTGAATTTATCGGGCGCAACGTCGCCAACTCTTTGGCAATTAGTTCGTCCATCTCCTTACGTTCGAGATGAGCCCAACCAAGACTTGCCCAGGACAAGATATACAGAGCCGCCAGCATGGCAGTCCAGGTATGGAGTGTTTGCCTCTTTTTTTTTATTCTCTGGGGGGGTCCGGTAATTTTGATGATGGTGCCACGTTTCAGCACCCAAAACCTGGTTAACGTCCCGGGTACGGGGGCAAGCCAAAACAAGGTCGTGTCACCTGCACCTCTGTCTGCAAGAATGCAATCTGTTTTATGCTGTTTTCTTCATGTCGTCACCCACTGATGTGTTTCAGTGTGGAACGTTTGATGATATCTGATATTGCATTTCATATCGCTAGTTTTTTGTTTTTTTGGAAACCAGGCCAACAAGCATGTCATATGCACCTTTCCCCCTTCACAAAGACTACCTAGTTCGAGTGAGCAGTACGATCAGCTCTGATGAAAACTAATAATGCATCAGACACAGTTGCCGCATGATTTAAAACTTGGTTGAACATCTTTTCCTTTCAAAACTTGTGATGGGAAGGTAATCCCGTATTTACTCCAACCGTTGTGGTGGCATTGGTTTGTAGCTACTATTACCAGCTGCTGCGGCCAACATGAACAATCAACTACTACTACTACTACTACTACTACTACTACTACTACTACTACTACTACTACTACTACTACTACTACTACTACTACTACTACTACTATTACTACTACTACTACTACTACTACTAGGCCTAGGCCTTCGGTTTAATGAAGTTAACAATTTAACCTCTGGTCGATCCATACAAATCGTTAGCTCAAGAGCTATTGATTTAACTAGATGGTGACCTACGTCTAAGTTATTAAAGATAATGAGAAATTATTAAAATATTAAAGTATTAAAATAAAATGACTTAGATTAAAAATATTAAAATAAAATAAAAATAATAGTGCTTCTCTGTCAATGGCTGATGCAAATCTGCACATGCGCCTCCATCGTCTCACCCGTGAGGGGAGTACGAAGAATTGACGATAGGCTCTAATGACACCCCCGCAAGGGCAGTTCCAACAAATAATAATAATAATAATAATAATAATAATAATAATAATAATAATAATAATAATAATAATAATAATAATAATAATAATAAAATAGTAATAACAATAATAATAAATATATATGGAATTAACAATATATGTATATATATATATATATATAAAAGATTAATCTGTTATGAAGTCAAAGTAAAGTTCTAGTTCAGTGAGGAACGAGACAAAAAAAAAAAAAAAAAAAAAAAAAAAAAAAAAAAAAAAAAAAAAAAAAAAAAACGAAAATATATATAGAGATAAAATATATAATATATAATATAATATAATATAATATATATATGTATATACATGTTGAAAGAGTTATATTCTCACTCAGTAATATATATATACATATATGTATATATATGTATATATATATATATATATATATATGTTGAAAGTGTTCACTCAGTACTATATATAACGGTGGCACTCGCAAAAGCTGGTAGACACGAGGTGACTCCCTAAGGGGGTTTGGCCAACCACACTCCGGCTTAGGATGTGATAGACGCTGATTTTGACTACTACTACTCCTACTACTACTACTACTGCTACTGCTACTACCACTACTACTACTACTACTACTACTACTACTACTACTACTACTACTACTACTACTACTACTACTACTACTAGGCCTAGGCC
>WBZZ01006300.1:0-12500 GCA_019918135.1 Paulinella micropora
TTGAAATCTACGACCCGCTAGCTGAATATCAACCAACAGACCTTTTTCAACAGCAGATGAAACAGCTAATTGATAAAAGCCGACCCGATAGTTATTTATTAATGAAGGTTAATCAAGTAAAACAACAGAGTGATACGAGCGATACTTGCGGGTGGCATTCAATGAGATTTCTTTTAGAGCGGGCGAAAGGAACCCGTTTTAAATTCGCCAGCGGATATACAGACTTAAAAGAGAAGGAAGCTGAAAAGTTAAAAGCCCAGAACGGCTACGGTTTTGATACTTTCATTTAATCCCCCTCCGTTGTGGTAGGTAATTAAAACAAAAAATATATTTTAGAATATATATATACAGTATAATTTTTGAGATTGTAAGTGGTTTTTGAAAAAAAGCACTTACTATGGATTATAGAGGTGGGCGAAGTAGTGGTATCTATTACATAAATAGCAAAAATAGGATAAATGGCACAGACAGCGATTTCACTCACTCCATTGATATGAAAGGATTAGATAATCCAACACATTGTAAGATACTTCATATCTATGTTCCGAAGTCGTATTACTCTGTGGCAAGTCCTTACAACACTTTTACTCCGAGCGAAGATGGATACGAGGCGCTCATTACGATACCAGAGGGCAACTACACAATGAACAACTTAAAAAATAAGCTGGCCGAGGTGCTAACCGCAGACAGTCCCAACGACTACACATACACCGTTACGAGCAACAATACCAACACCGACCCAGAAGACGGAAAGCTATTATTTGCCGTATCAAACAATGGAGGCATACAACCGCGGTTTATATTTGACACCGAAACACGTATTCACGAAGTAATGGGTTTTGACCGAGACTCAACATATTTCTTCGCTAACAACGTTATTAGGTCTCCAAACGTCATAATCTTGACAGGAGAAAAAACATTGTATCTACAAAGCGACCTAATTGGAGAAGGTGATAATCACGTGCTCCAAGAAATATACACCGCGAATGAAATCCCATTCGGCTCTGTCATATATGATGGAAGCGGGTCGGAGTATGGTAAAAGACTATCCGCCAATTCAAACAATGTATTTAGGTTTTACTTAACTGACGAAAACGACCAACCAATAAACCTAAACGGGTTGGGTATCGTAATGACATTATTGATTTATCGTGAGACGAATTATTTTGATTTATTTAATTCATTTTTTAATTTGTTGAAAAGCCGATAGGGGCCTGCTCCCCCTACAACCCCGCAGGAGGTTAGTAAGGGATAATTAATTAATTTATTTTTTTCTCATATTAAAATATATAGAACCTTTTGAAAATCGTTTTTGAGTTCGTAAGTATGCCAGTCCAATACGGAGGAGAGTTGGTCCATCAGACTAAGGAACTGCTCACGGGTAAGTATGAGTTGAACAAACTTACAGCCCGTGAAGGTGCGGGTGATATCACACTTACCACCGCAGGCGGTCTTGAAAGCACATTTGAAATTCCTACCCGCCCTTTGAACCTTGCGAGGTCTGTGTTGAAATTTACTTACACTCCGACTGCTGCGGGTGGTGCTGGTCGCTACAATCGTATCTATATGGATTGTCTGTCTATGATTAAAACTATTGAACTGCGAAGCCGAAGCGGGCAGTATTTGTGTAATCTTCAACACGTAGGCAACTATACAAAGATAGTTTGGAAGCCTGAGATTAGTTATGAAAAATTTAAGGCACTTGAGAACCACGGCGACTATGATACCGCTGTTGAAGGTAAGGCGGGCTCTGGTGCTATGCTTCAAAAGTGTAATGTTGGAAAGATTGATGTTGGAACTAGAGCAGAAAAAAAAGGCAATTACCGATGCAGCAGATACCGCCGGTCTTAGGGCTGCGGTTCAGGCTTACTTAGATGTCCCGAGTGTAAATGCTCGTCGCCACAATGATACCGCTCTCGCTGATAGCACTGCTGGAACCTATAGCCTTGTCAATGTTGATTATGATGAGGCTAAGTATTTTGAAGGTGGAGCGGACAATACAGCCACCCCCGTTATTAGTGTTAAGTTTCGTTTGGGTATGCTGTTTGGAACGATTTTTGAACTTGATAAGACTATCGGATTTAATGAAATTTTGGATATGCGGATTGTGTGGGCTGAAACTCCACGAACTTCATTCTACGGCACTGATGCTAGCAGTATTTCCACTGGTGCGGCGATTACTGCTACAAATGCAACTATTTCCGGCTTGAATTTGTTCCTTGCTGTTGAGACCGACCCGAATGTTATTGTGGGCGTCCAGCAAAAGATTGCGGGTGAGGGCTTCCCATTCAAAATTGAGTATCCCATTGCTTGGAAGCAGGCACTTAATGGAGAAAATCAAAACTTTGTCGTTAAGATGAACCGCTCGCAGGGTGAAAGAATTCGTCGTATCTACACATCAGTCTTCAATAGCACTGAAAACAAAAATACATCTTTTGATAACGACAACAGAACTGATGGGGCCGGCGCGCCAAATACTGCTTCAAAGAAGGTTAAGACATATTACACCACTCTTGACGGAACTCGTCTCCAGCAGTTTGATGTTAAAACATTAGAAAATGAAGACTATATGCTTTTGAAGGATAAGTTGAAGGGTAGTGCTATTTTGAATTCAAATGTGTATCATTACAACTGGTTCCACGTTGATACCTTTGATAACAATCGCCCACTGTGTGATAAGGATGCTGACGGCTATGAGGTGAGCGGTCTAAGTCTTGACACTGAAAGACGATATGAATTTGTTGCGACTACTCCCAATGCTATCCAAAACCATTACACTTACGCCATTCTTCAACGAAGTGTGCTTGTGAAGGGTATTGAAATTTTGATGAGTTAGCAGGGACAAGCCCCCGCACCCCCTCCGGTTAGGTAATAGGTTTTTGAGATCGTAAGTGGTTTTTGAAAAAAAGCACTTACAATTAATTTTGATAGTTAATTTATTTTTTTATTGTAATATACAACCTACAAAGCTTACACAAAACATTTTTTGAGGTTGTAGGAGGTTTTTGAAAAAAAGCACCTACAAAATGACCACTCACCAAAGAAATTTGATAGCACAAAATCCAGGCGGAGACTTCGTAAATGTCAAAGTCGGGTATGACGGACACATTGAAACCAATAATATGAAAACCGCCTTTGGTGAAGCATTAACCAGTTCATTAACACCAGTATTACAGGAAATATTCCCCTACACAGTTAATACACGGATATGGTCGCTAACTCAAACTAATGCGACCGTAGTGTTTAATGCGAATATGGCTGAATTGAAAACGGAAGCGAAAGCTGCCGCCGATGCCGTTATGGTAAGCAAAAAAAGAATTAAATACAGAACAGGGATGGGAGTTATGTGTCGCTTCACTGCCTTATGGACTACAGATGAAACTAAGGATTACTATTCATTTATTGGCATTGGTGATAGTGTATTAGATAATGGTTTCTATTTTTACAAGACTAAAAATGACGGAATGAATATTCTCCACACCAAAGCAGGAGTGCCTACCTTGGTTCCGCAAGCGACTTGGAATGACCAGTGTAATGGCACAGGAGATATGCCTAATATGGATTGGACGAAGGGAAACGTATTTCAAATTCAATTCCAATACTTGGGCTTTGGTGCTATTAAGTTTTCAATTGAGAACCCCACAACTGGCGCATTCCAGCAAGTCCATATGATTAAGTATGCGACTGCCAACACTGGTGTCAATCTTCGTAATACAACTCTCCCATTTGTGGCACGAATATTTAATAATGGTGGAACTGGAATACAAAGTTTGAAAACGGCAAGTTGTAGTATGTTTATTGAGGGACCTAACACTATTAATACAAGCATATCAAACGAGGCGGAAGGAGATGAAAAGGCGAGCACCACTGAAAGCCCAATTCTCAGCATAAAAAATAAATCACTTTTTAATAATGCAGCAACAAATTATTCAATCGTTTACTCAACTCTCGTGAGCATATCAAACGAGGATGCCAAAGTTAATATAGTGCGAATTGTAAAAACAACTGGCGCACTTACGGCGGAGAACTTTGCTGACATTGATGCCACAACTTCAATCGTATCAAAGGACACCGCTGCGACGGCCCTAGGTGGTGCTACTTTAACGGACGTAATTCTAAAACTGTATGTTAATGCTACTTCTAGCCAACTTATTGACTTGCGAACCTATGACATTCAACTCGCACCTGGCGAAAATCTAACATTTTTACAAAAGTCTGTATCTACTGTTAATAATGGAGGAAATGTGAGTGTTATTGTTAATTTCGTAGAAGATTGGTAATTATTTATTTTTGTAATAATTTTTTTCTAATATAATAATATAGGAGGTATGTATAGTCGTAAGTTATATGTTGTGGGTGGTAGGCGGTTTCTAACAAAAACATCTATCAAATCCTACATAAGAAGAATGATAAACAAATATGCTGATGGTGAAGTGCTGAACCCAGAAGATGGCAATTTCGTGCGAGACCTAATAACCCATCACCCTTGTCTAAAAAATGGCATCATTGATGTTGAAAGTAATTTGACCGCGGGGAGAAAACACTTTCGTGTAGATGGTAAGCCGTTTTCGTGGAATTGCTGTGTTGACCTCATAGGCCTTAGCAAATTAAAAAAAATGGCGAGAGTGATAAAAGAAGCGAGCAGGAATACAATAAGACCTCAAATACAAGAATATCTTGACATTGTGGCTATTGATGTATTCGTAGAACCACGATACATATGCGAAATAAGTGGCGATATATATGAGCGGGTTGATGTCCACGTAGACCACCACTTTGACATCATACAATTCAAAGACATCCTTCAACAATACCTTGAAGTAAATAGAGAATTAGAAGTTGAAGACGGTTTATTGAAAGAACCGCATTTCACCAAATTTAGCAAGTTCCATAAACAGAAAGCAATACTGCGAATAATAAAAAAAGAAATAAATATTAGAGGTAAGATGTATCACCTACGATAGATACTTTTTCAATTCGTCCTTATTTTGGACCCAAGGCTGACGAACTAACCATTCAATATATGGCTTATCAATCTTTGCGATGTCTTCTATTTTTTTACCCTTGTATTTCCCGAAATGAAACAAGTTCGGTTGAGCATTTCTCATTTCTTCAATCGCTTTTATTTCGTCGTGGATTACCTTTTGGACATCTTCCAATGAGAAGGATTTTTTTTCGCTTTCAATTGAAAGTTGTTGGAACTTCTCGCACAGTCTAGTAAGGGTAGACATAGTAGAGTGTATATAGTAGGAAGGAAAAAAATTAAATAATTAATAATATAGAATGAGCGAGTGGATTATCTTTGTTAAGGCTTACTCAGCTAAACACGGTATAACCTATGGTGAAGCATTGAAAAAGGCGGGCAAGGAATACAGAAAGCAGAAGGGGGGCAGTGCGGAGTTATCGGAGGATGTCTATTTGTCTTCATCTGAACGAAAAGGGGCTGACGGATGGAAGCCAGTCGCTAGCAAAGAAAAATCAACCGTATATGAAAAAGATGGAAAAGCTATTGTAGCATTTAGGGGAAGTGCGGATAAAAGGGACTTACTCACAGATGTCGCCTTGGTAAAGGGAGTATTAAAAAGCACCCCGAGATATAAAGAAGAACAGAAGTTGGTTGATGAGGTTATAAAGAAATATGGCAAAGATAACGTAGAGCTTACTGGTCATAGCCTTGGAGGAACTATTGCGAAAGACCTGAGCCGACAAACTGGTGTAAGGGCTACCACATACAATAAAGGCAGTAGCACTAAGGACCTCATTGAAGGAGTAATTGACCGAGTGGCGGTTAGGGTAAACCCGAAAGGTAAGCGGGCTAAGACGGCGAAGCTGACCACGAACTACCGAACCGCATTTGACCCCGTATCGTTAATGGGTGCTACGGCGGTAAATACGAAGCTAGTCAAGCCGACGAGGGGTGTTCATACAATCAGGAGCTTCAAAGGTAAAGGAGCCAAAAAAATATATTTATAATTCAACCGCGAATGTGGAAGCCGAGTGGGATGCTGTCATTATCGTTAATGAACTTACGGCCAGCCCACTTATTCTCATTAACTTGTTTTTTAACATTCGTCATATGTAAAATGCTAAAATGTGTGACTTGTTGTTGTTTGCTGTTTCTATCAATGTGTATTTTTTTCATTTGGAAATCCTTTACATTTTCAACTGACCCGCCTTTGTCCATCTTATCAAATGTGTCATAGTTTAGCTGATTAGCATCTAAGCCTTTACCCCTGAAATGGAAATATCTTTCAACTCCATTTTCAGACACTATTTTAACCCCTTTTGAAATATGCTTTAAGTCGTTCTTGGTCATTCCTTCCGTAAAGGCATCCTTCGTTGTAAATTCTAACATATAAAGTTTCGGTGCTATCCACACACCTTTTATAATCTTACAACCATCGCCTAAGTCGTCCCCTATACCGCCTAGTTTCTTATTACCCATATTCTTTACATACTTAGCACATCTCGTGTGGATTTGTAAGCTGTCTGTGTCGGTGTAGTAAAAATCATCTTCAATGGTTCTATTCGGGTTGGCTTTCTTGATATAGTTGAACATAATTCGTCTGCTATATGCTAGAATGAATGCCCCATAGTGTGAAGGTTTCGTTATGCTACTCTCTAATAAGATTTGATTACGAGGAAGGCCCGATATGTGCCATAAATCTTTTCCTTGTTGGTCCGTAAATTTAACAATGTCAGTTATTTGATTACTATTCCAGAATTTCCAGTAATCTTCATTAGTTTGTATATATGTTGTTATTGAATGTATCGGTCTCTGTATCATCTTACCGTATAGACTATTCATAAACAATTTGGCGAGCAGATATTGCGGGCTACCTTTCTCCGCATTTTCCTTCGCCTTAAACATATCGTCTATGTATTTGGCGAAGACACATTCAGATTTGGCAGTGTAGTATCCTTTATGAATGCGGACCGTATAACCTTCGGCCACCATATCCTCAATATCTACACTTGTCAGCCATTGGTCCTTCATATCTTCTAGCCGCCATTTAAGGGAGCCCATTTTGTTTCTCTGCCCAATCCTTGAATGTAATATGTTTTTGGGTGAGATGTAATCAAGGTTGTAAATACCGATTTGAAGGTTTCGCGGGTCAAATGGTCCGATTGTTTCCAGTATATCGCCAACCATAAAAGCTAATAACATCGCGGTTGGATATAAAGATACGACATCCGCATCAACGAGGTAGTCAATTATATCGTCAAATGATATCTCTTTTTGTAGGTATCGTTCATACTGAGCTGAAATGAACCGCCTCTTAGATGGGTAAGTCCTTCCGCCGATAATGGCTTTTCTAAATGCTCTTTCTTGCTCCACCGTTGGAAGTCTCACCTCGTATTTACCATCTACATATTTTTTCCATATGTTAAAAGCGAGGCTTGAAGTTGAGATGTATGAAGTTAGATTGACCTTATGAGCTGTAAATATTGTCGTGTTTAACTTATCGTATAATTCCTTCAAACCCATAACATCGTTTTTAAGATAAGCCAGACAGTCCTGCCTCGTCTTGTCGTCCATATCCTCCCACATCTTCGCCCTGTCGTGGTCAAAGTCACCTTTGAGGATTTCGCACCCCATACTTTCAAGATTTGCTTTAAGACTTCCTTGGGTATGCTTACACATATTCCACATCTTAACATTTTCAAACTCTAAGCAGATAATAGAGCAGTTATTGATTTTTGAAGACTTAATCTTAATACCCCTTCTGATTAATTCTTGGTGTATGAAGTAGTGGTCAAAGTTCGCTCCGTTAAAACCATTAACATATAGAACTGGCGGTTTATCTTTTTTGTCCTTCGGCACACATCCTGTTTTTATATGGTCGCCTCGTTTAATTAGCTCATCCACGAATTGACTTATACAATCTTTACCAGCTATGTATTTGAAACCCTCAGACCCCTGAGTATATCCGACTATGTAGCAGTCGTGGATATCGTAGCAGACAGCGATGTTTGTATTTCTAAATGATTCCAAATCGTAATGAAGCACCTCGTGGTTGTTTATTTGTTCTTCCGTGTGGAACTTAGTTATGAGGTGTCTTTTACCATTCTTTTTCAACATAATATCCGCAAATTTTTTCCTGTTGAGATTACATTTGTGTTTGTTCAAATATGGTCTCAAACAGTCTTCGCACCTCTTCTTAAACTGCTTAACTAATCAGTAATAATGGTTATTTTCCAAAAAGATTAGTTTGTCGGTTCCTGCCCTTCTTCGTTTGTGCTGACTGTTTGCTTCATAATATGGTCAGTTATTTCATAAGTTTTCCCTTCCTTAACATATTTTTTCAATATTTCAACCGCTATTGAAAATGGTATTGGTGAGTTTGGTGGAGGGTTGAATTCAGCTCGGACGATATTACAGCGGTTCTTGTTTATCGGTTTAATATTTAGAATATCCTTACATAAGAAGAATAAGCAGTTGTTGTTTTTGCTGGGTGGTGATATTCTTACTCCTTCTTCAACCTTAGTTCTTTTATCTCTCACTCATTCATAGCATCCTCCGCCGTTTTCTTGAACTATGGTTATTTCCACATATCTTATGTTTCTTTCATATCCATTCTCGCTCGCTTCAATGTTGTTTATGTTGAACTCGTTCAGAGCATCCATAAATACGGTATCGTATTGGCGGAGTTGAAATGAGTTAAAACTTTTCTTTTTTAAATAGTGGTCGTATCTCTCATTAGCAGGAGCGGTTGAGTATGTTATAGATATATTGACATCCGCATCGTTGGTCATCCATTCCCTTCTGGCATATCTTATAGCGGGTATCAATACCTTCTCTTCCAAGGTGTCTGTATCATAGAAGCTTATGTCTAGCTCCCTAAATTTGAATGTAAGAGAGTTCAGCTGGTTATACCTTCTAACTTCGTAATCGTTTGCTCTAAACTCTCGTCTCTTCGCTTCCCTAGTCTTAACCTCGCGGAGATTTGCCCTCGTATTAATGCGGATGTTAGATAAAAGGTCTTGGCGGTTTCTTTTATCTTTCGTTTCAACCTTTCTAAGCTTAGCCTTAGCTTGAAGAAGTTGAACATATTGCTTGTTTGGTCTTGGTGGTAGTGGTTTTGACATTTTACCGTTATGTATATATTAGGTAAGATACTTTTTCTAAAAATAATTAATTAATGTTTTTACCGTTATTATATGGGAGCTATTTGTTTAGATGAAAAATATTTTTACCAGATTAAAAAAAATTATTAGAACTTAAACCGTTACTTTACTCAATTTATCTTCCAGCTCTTGTATCTTCTTTTTGTATTCTTCTATGCTTTTTAGTTCTTGCTTTTGCTTTAATGCTTTTTCTTTTCTTTCCTCCTTCAACCTTTCTTGGTGGCGGTAGTAGTATGCGAGAGCCTTCTCGTTATTTCTCTTTCGTCTTGCTTCTCCTTCGTATAGTTTCGGTCTTGGCATCTTGTATTACCTCCTTCGTTGTATATTATAGTTTATATATTTTTATAAATGTAAAATAATTAATTAAATTATTAATTTCCTTCTTCCTTTTTGATTTCTACTTGATTTCTCTTTAATTTCTTATGATGTGAAAAATGGCGATTTGGTCCTAAAAGACCCTTTTCGGGCTGGTATTTTTCTTGAAAATACCTGCGCGAAAAGGGTAATCATCTTCTTCTCTCTTTCTCTCTCTTCTCTCTCTCTCTCTCTCTCTCTCTCTCTCTCTCTCTCTCTCTCTCTCTCTCTCTCTCTCTCTCTCTCTCTCTCCTCTCTCTCTCTCTCTTTCTCTCTCTCTCTCTCTCTCTCTCTCTCTCTCTCTCTCTCTCTCTCTCTCTCTCTCTCTCTCTCTCTCTCTCTCTCTCTCTCTCTCTCTCTCTCTCTATCTCTCTTTTTTCTTTTTTTCCCCAACTTAGAATTTCAATCATTAGTGTGTTGAACTTGTACGTGTAGTAAAGACAATATTAAAATGAGGCAGAGTTTTTTTTTTTTTTTTTTTTTTTTTTTTTTTTTTTTTTTTTTTTCCCCTCTTTCTCTTTCTCTCTCTCTCTCGCTCTCGCTCTCTCTCTCTCTCTCTCACTCTCTCTCTTCTTTGTGTGTGTGTGTATGTGTGTGTGTGTGTATGTATGTATGTATGTATGCACATATATATGTATGTATGTACTCTGACAGTGTATCATTGTATGTATATGTATGTATGCGTGTATGTATGTATGTATGGATGTGTTTATGTATGTATGTATGTATGTATGTATGTATGTATGCACGTACGTACGTATGCATGTATGTATTTATGTATGTATGTATGTATGTATGTATGTATCTGTGTATGTATGTATGTATGTATGTATGTATGTATGTATGTGTACGTATGTATGTGTGTGTATGTATGTGTGTGTATGTATGTATGTATGTATGTATGTATGTATGTATGTGCGTATGTATGTATGTATGTATGTATGTATGTATGTACGTACGTACACATATGTATGTACACATATGTATGTATGTATGTATATGTATGCATGCATGCATGTATGTATGTATTTATGTACATATTTATGCATGTACGTCTGTACGTACGTATGTATGCATATACGTACATACATCATATACATACATACATGCATATATATATATATATATATGCATGTGCATGCATGCATACATACATACATACATACAATATTCAAACTACTACTAGTTGCTTCTTCCCCCGAGCTCACGATCCCGTTTTCTTCCTGTCTTCTGGTCTGCTAGGATCGTAGTCTCCGTGCGGCTGGTTTAACTATTAAATTACTCCTTCTGCAGCTACAAAGAGAATTTGAATGCTGCGGTTGCTGTTCATCGCACAGTTCGCAGTCGCTTTTCAAGACGTGCACCAAGAACGGCGGCGTGGTCCGCAGATGTTTGCTCAATCAGCCGGCCAGTCCGTGCTGTCTCCACCAAATGAGCTAGGAGTCAGTGCTACAGCTGGTACCGCAAAGCCTGACCTTTTAGCTAGAGCTTTTGCAGAATCGGCGGCGCATGCATACACTACACCTGCGATCAAGCTCCGAGGAATTTCAGACCTTGATCCGGTTCGCCCAGATAATGGTCAGCGTTCGGAGATGAAAGCTCTCTCACCTGCTTCCGGGATCGAAGTTGCCAACACCGGTGAGCCATGCGGAGACCCAGGGGAACCCTGCTGCACTTGGTCTACTAGCTGCTACACAGGACTTGTCTGCGACAACAATAATGTCTGTGTGGTTTGCGGAAACCAAGGGGATCCCTGCTGCACTGGGTCTAGATGCAACGGAGGACTTGTCTGCAACAACAATAATGTCTGTGGGGTTTGCCCAGTGAGGTTTGGAACCGATCAGGCGGGCGGCTTCACGCGAATTGGAAAGGACTGGGGCCCCGTCAACTTTGACGAGGAATGCAACTTGAAGTGCAAACAGCAGAAGGGTTGCGTGTTCTGGGTCCGCGCAGTGAGTGCCGTGTCTAAGAGCTGTTGGCTGAGCAGCACCATGCCTACCAGCTTCAAGGCAAACAACGAGACTAACTGCGGCGAAAGATGCACGTTTTGCGAGCGGAGAGTGTTTCAAGACAAAAAAAATGGGTTCACGAGAATCGGAATCAACTGGGGCCCCGTCTTGACGGAGGAAGATTGCAACGCGAAGTGCATCGAGCAGGCGGATTGCGTGTACTGGATCTTGGCCACAGATAAGTCTGGTGATTGTTGGCTGAGCAGCACCTGGCCAACGAGCTTTCAATACCACGGCGCAAGGACCAGCGGCCAAAGGTGCGTTTGTTCCCAGGGGTATTATTCAGCTGCTCGTGGAGCGACTACTTGTTCAGTTTGTTCCGCTGGGTATTATTCGGCTTTTTCAAATTCTACCTTGGCGACTAGCTGTTCAGCATGTCCCGCGGGGAAGTATTTTCCAACAACGGGAGCGGACAGTGATTCAAGATGCCAAGACTGTCAACCTGGCAGATGGTCATCAGCGGGAAAGAGTTCTTGTGACGAGTGTCGCGCTGGGTGGTATTCAAATGCTGCCGGAGCGACTAGCTGTCCCATGTACTGTGAACCTGGGAAATTCAAACCACAGAATGGACTGAGTTTTTGCTACGACTGCGAAGATGGGAGATATCAACCATCCCAGGCACAGAGTGATTGTAAAGATTGTTTGGCGGGGTATTATTCAGCTGCTGCAGTGCCTTATTGTTCGGACTGTGAAGGTGGGAGATATCAACCATTCGCAGGACAGAGGGCTTGCGAAGACTGTCCCGCTGGGAAAAAATCAACTTGGCCAACAAAAGGAACAGATAGTTGTCTCGATTGTTCCGCAGGTTATTTTTCAGCTGCTGGAGCGCCTGATTGTTTAGCCTGTGACGCTGGGAGATATCAAGATACAGACCGTCGGAGTTCTTGTAGAGACTGTGAATCTGGGAGATATCAGCGATGGAATGGCATGAGTTTTTGTAACGATTGTGATGCTGGGCGGTATTCAAATTCTACCAGAGTGACGAGTTGTTCAGCGTGTGACGCTGGG
>WBZZ01006300.1:65000-70000 GCA_019918135.1 Paulinella micropora
GTCTATCTATCTATCTATCTATCTATCTATCTATCTATCTCCGTTTCGGATGGTGGGGTGGAAGGCAGACCTATCTATCTATCTATCTATCTATCTATCTATCTATCTATCTATCTCCGGTTCGGATGGTGGGGTGGAATGCAGACCTATCTATCTATCTATCTATCTATCTATCTTTCTACCTCTTACCGCCTTTTTTTTAGGTGCCTGGGATATTCGCTCAAGGCTTACTCGTCTATGGTGAAGAAGTATCTCTTACCTTGATGGCCCTTTTGGTACTTATCTATCTATCTATCTATCTGTCTATCTATCTATCTACCTACCTACCTACCTACCTACCTACCTACCTACCTACCTACCTATCTTTTACCTTGATGGCCCTGTTGGTACTTATCTATCTATATATCTATCTATATATATATCTATCTATCTATCTATCTATCTACCTACCTACCTACCTACCTACCTATCTTTTACCTTTATGGCCCTTTTGGTACTTATTTATCTATCTATCTATCTATCTATCTATCTATCTATCTACCTACCTACCTACCTACCTACCTACCTACCTATCTTTTACCTTGATGGGCCTGTTGGTACTTATCTATCTATCTATCTATCTATCTATCTATCTATCTATCTATTTACATATCTATCTATCTATCTATCTATCTATCTATCTATCTATCTATCTATCTACCTACCTACCTACCTACCTACCTACCTACCTACCTACCTACCTACCTACCTACCTACCTATCTTTACCTTGATGGGCCTGTTGGTACTTATCTATCTATCTATCTATCTATCTATCTATCTATCTATCTATCTACCTATCTACGTACCTACCTACCTACCTACCTACCTACCTACCTATCTTTTACCTTGATGGGCCTGTTGGTACTTATCTATCTATCTATCTATCTATCTACCTACCTACCTACCTACCTACCTACCTACCTATCTTCTATCTACCTATCTACCTACCTACCTACCTACCTACCTACCTATCTTTTACCTTGATGGGCCTGTTGGTCCTTATCTATCTATCTATCTATCTATCTATCTATCTCAAGGCCACTTGAGGTGTCACTGACCCTCCCTTGGGCTTGGTTTTTGAAATGGGTGCCATCTGTCGACAGACAGAGAATTAGGGGATGGTGTGGGTGTGCTGGGCCCGTGGTGGGGTGCCTTATGTGTGCCTAGCCATACGCCTATAAGTCACATGCCGAAATAGCGACGGGAAGCACAATCCTGTTCCCTCAGGGTGCCCTTTCTCGCTTGTTGAGCCCGGAATAAAACCCACAGTGCTCTGTCGGTTTATACTAGACTGTCGAACAGTCTCGAAACTCCATCTGCTTACTGGGTCCTCTGTAATGGAGGTGGGAGCTCGTTCTGCAAGGGGCGCTTATGGAACGAGCCCTGGCCCCGCCTGGTACTAGGGAGCTTTGGTATCGCCTGTATCAGTCCCTTCCGTGCAAACATCACGGCTTAGCTGGGCATCGGGTTAATACTTTACCCACAGACGAAATCAGAAGCTCCTTTTTTTCTGACATTAGTCGATATCTCATCTATCTACCTATCTATCTATCTATCTATCTATCTACTATCTGCCTACCTACCTACCTACCTACCTACCTACCTACCCACCTCCTGCCTGCCTGCCTACCTATCTGTCTATCTATCTATCTATCTATCTATCTATCTATCTATCTATCTATATATATATATATATGTATATATATATAGGGAGAGGGGGGGGGGGGACCCTTATCTACCATTTCAACACCAGACTAAACGATCTTTTTTACTCACTTACTATTTACTTACCTACCTACCTACTTACTTACTTACTTACTTACTTACTTACTTACTTACTTATTTACTTACGTACTTACTTGCTTACTTACTTACTCACTTACTCACTTACTCACTTACTCACTTGCTTACTTGCTTACTTGCTTACTTGCTTGCTTGCTTACTTACTTACTCACTTACCTACTACCTACTTACCTACTTACCTACTTACCTACTTACATACTTACTTACTTTAGGCAAGTTTCTAAATTATTGTGTTGTTGTCTTGTTTAGTTGCTGTGTGTATACAACAACGCATGCTGCGTGTACTTACTTACTTACTTACTTACTTACTTACTTACTTACTTACTTACCTACTTACCTACTCACTCACTTACTTACTTAGGCCATCTTCTTCATTATCATGGTGTTGTCTTGTCTGACCGCTGTGTGTGTCCAACAACGCACGCTGCGTGTACTTACTTACTTACTTACTTACTTACTTACCTACTTACTTACCTACCTACCTACCTACTTACCTACCTACCTACTTACTTACTTACTTACTTACTCACTTACTTACTTACTTACCTACTTACCTACTTACCTACTTACTACTTACCTACTCACTCACTTACTTACTTAGGCCATCTTCTTCATTATCATGGTGTTGTCTTGTCTGACCGCTGTGTGTGTTCAACAACGCATGCTGCGTGTACTTACTTACTTACTTACGTACTTACTTACCTACCTACCTACCTACTTACTTACTTACTTACTTACTTACCTACTTACCTACTTACCTACTTACTTCACTTACTTACTTAGGCCATCTTCTTCATCATCATGGTGTTGTCTTGTCTAACCGCTGTGTTCAACAATGCATGCTGCGTGTACTTACTTACTTACTTACTTACTTACTTACTTACTTACTTACTTACTTACTTACTTACTTACTTACCTACCTACCTACCTACTTACCTACCTACCTACTTACTTACTTACTCACTTACTCACTTACTTACTTACTTACCTACTCACCTACTTACCTACTTACCTACTTACCTACTCACTCACTTACTTACTTAGGCCATCTTCATTATCATGGTGTTGTCTTGTCTGACCGCTGTGTGTGTTCAACAACGCATGCTGCGTGTACTTACTTACTTACGTACTTACTTACCTACCTACCTACCTACCTACTTACCTGCCCACCTACTTACTTACTTACTTACTTACTTACTCACTTACTTACTTACCTACTTACCTACAAACCTACTTACCTACTTACCTACTTACTCACTTACTTACTTAGGCCATCTTCATCATCATGGTGTTGTCTTGTCTAACCGCTGTATGTGTTCAACAATGCATACTGCGTGTACTTACTTACTTACTTACTTACTTACTTACTTACTTACTTACCTACCTACCTACCTACCTACCTACCTACCTACTTACTTACTTACTTACTTACCTACTTACCTACTTACCTACTTACCTACTCACTCACTTACTTACTTAGGCCATCTTCTTCATTATAATGGTGTTGTGTTGTCTGACCGGTGTGTGCGTTCAACAACGCATGCTGCATCAAGCAACTGCAGAAAAGGCTGCAGTCAAATCTCAGGAAGACAACCAGTAGGACTGCATACATACATACATACATACATACATACACAGGAAGAAGACAACCAGTAGGACTGCATACATACATACATACATGAATACCTGCATACATACATACATACATACATACATACATACATACACAGGAAGAAGACAACCAGTAGCCACAACGAGCTGACTGCATACATACATACATACATGCATACATACATACATACATACACATACATACATACATACATACATACACATACATACATACATACATACATACATACACATACATACATACATACACATACATACATACATACATACATACATACATACATACGTCCCTGGGCATGGCGTTACACTGCGTCCGGTCTCTGCATGACTTGAATATATATATATATATATATATATATAATATATACATATATATACATATATATATATATGTATATATATATATATATTTATATTGAAACCGTAGCCTGTGACTGCTTTTTTTTACACTTCATTTTTTCTCTTTTTGTATTATTAATAATATCTCTTGATACCACTTTCCATTTTCATCTTATGCTTCCCACTTATTCCTACTAGTGGCAAGTATTCTCTTATTAAAAGTGTTTTCGTTAAAAAAAAAAAAAAAAAAAAAAAAAAAAAAAAAAAAAAAAACATGCATCACATACATACATACATACATACATACATACAAAAGCCTCGGAAATTATTTCTTCTTTTTGTCGGAAGCCATGATCAAGACAGTTATTGCGATGGTAAAATAAAAAAATTCAGACTCCGGCCAGCTTCAATGAGGTGAACTCTAGGCCTGACGCTCCTAGTCTAAACGAGATTTTTGCGGACGGTGAGGAAAGTAATTATAGCGATGCTGAGTAATTATTGGATCAGCAGGAGATAGATGTAAGAAATTAATTGAATCCAGCAACATTTTAGACACAGTCTACCTTTTAAATCAAGACACTGATTATTAAAAATATCCCAGTGACGCTCATATTTCATACAGAGACAGTGCAGATAACTTTAAGATGATGTTCACTATAACTAGTTCCGGTCACTATGACCCTTAGTGATAGAAACTCGCAAGGTAGTGATTGTCACTAGATTATGACAGTTAGTGATGATCACTACTAGCACTAGACTTATATTGGTTTGAGCGTGTAGTGATCATCACTCTAGTCAGTGCCAGTGATCATGAGACACTCATAATCTAAACAATATCACTACCCTATAGCTAGTGCTCGCGATCGTCGACGTCCGACTGTGGTTTTTATTAATATCAATAACTTGTTTTAGTTTTGTAACACATCACTACCACTATGACATCTTTTCGTTCTTTTAGCTTCAATGCATGCATTGAAAAATTTTCAATGCATGCATTGAACTTTTTTCAATGCATGCATTGAAGATTTTTTCAATGTATGCATTAACTTTCAATGCATGCACGTTGATTAGGTAAATACCCTGTCACTCACGGACCTAATACATTAGACGCCGGTTTGCTGAGAGACTCCGTCATTACTGAGTACATTCAAGTGTCAAACTCAGCCATAGAATTTCTGTTAAGGGG
>WBZZ01006300.1:75000-176298 GCA_019918135.1 Paulinella micropora
ACAGACTTCCTGGTTGACGAAATCAGAAGCTCCTTTTTTCTGACATTAGTCGATATTTCAGCTATCTATCTATCTATCTTTCTAGCCTCGGCGAAGGATGCGGCGCATTCGTGGCGTCGAGGCCTGGGTGATGATGGCGATAATGATGCGCATTTGAAATAAGTATTTGATAAGACGGCTGTCGGTTTTTCGCTTAGACATACAACAATCCCAGTTGTCCTCGTATTCGTGGTCTAATTTTTTTTCTTCCTGCTTAAGTTGGACATCTAACACACGGTTCTTCAACTCTGGTGTCAGTTCGCCTCCATCTACTTCTATGACTGGTGGTGGGTGTAATCTAGGGGGCATTGGGGAATACTTCCGTTCTTAGTTCTGCTAATTAATTCGCTTGGTCTTGTAATATATTCACAAGATTTTTATTTTCTTTTTCTAAATTACCGATTACATCGGTAGATGTATTCACTTTTTCTGATAATTGTTGAACCGCTTTAATTAACGGGGCGATAAACTCGGAATAACCTATACCATAACTGACATCACCACTATCAACACATTTAACATCTTCTGGATTAGCACTCACACCTTTCAATTCGCATTCTTTTCTTTGCTTTGGACACGGAACCATAATTGTTTCTTTTATAAAACCACCAAAATCTAGCATATCCATTTCTGTTAGTATTTCTTCTAATTCCTGTGCTATCAAACCAGTCCTACATTTCTTGTTGTCATCAATCATACGATAGCAGACTGGATTTAACTTATTAATAAAATCTAAGCCTAAGCATTCCTTTATATCTTCTTTTTTTCGTCTATCTGAATATACGATAGGACTAGCCAATACCCATAACTGACCATCGCTTGCTCTTAATGACATTAAAGCAGTATTTGAATTATTCTCCCATATGAACCCACTCGTTGAAGAACCATTCACTCTAAATCTAATAGCATAAGAAGTTAATCCTCCGCCTCCTCCTGCTGGTGCTGTTCCTCCACTTAATGATTTATTATTCCCAGACTGAGACATATAAATTCCCCAGTTTGAATCAGTAGCATCCCATACAAATATTCCTCTCGCATTCGTCCCGTCTGTTTGTCCTTGAATTGCTATTTTTGCCCCATTAGTTGATGCTAATGCCGATGATAGTGTGCCTGTGTATGTAATTCCCGCATTTGCTGTTAGTGCCTTTGAAGCAGTAATTCCAGCATTACCAATTCTAAATAATTCATTTGTGGCACCATAGTAAAATATGTGATTATCAGTTGTAGCATTAACATTATACATCATTGTGTCTAGCTTAATACCAAATCAATTAAAAGCAGTCGTGGAGCCTGTTCCACCATCCCATAAAACTAATTTGTTGTTTGTGTTTGTATATCCTGACCTATCTATGAAAACACTTTTTCCAGCACCTACTACTATATTGTCGCTTGTTGTTAATGTGCTTTGTATCGTGAGGCTGTCTGAAAAGAACATTCCGTGCGAAACGGCCAACACTTATGTGGGTATTTTAACCTTACTTATTGGTATTTGCCTTCCATCGCCTTCTAGCTCAAAGAAATGAACATTCATACAAATCTATTTTATACCAAGAAGCATCACCAGCACAGATTAGCGGAATAGCTTCATCAAAACTACGACAATCATTATTTCCGTTATTTATGAAAACACATTTAAATTTGGTTTCTATTCCTTTTTGAATACACCACACACAACTTTCATTTTTTATCACTGACCCGTGAATAGAAATCACAAGCAGTCCGACCTAACACAGAGCACACAAATAATAATATTAACATAATATATTATACAACATATAGAAACAAAAAAACACAAATGACTGATTTCAAATGCCAAAAGATTATTTTTCTAAGTAATGATTTTTCAGGCGGGGTTAATGGTAGCAAGACATTTGACAAAAACATTCAAATGAACTTTACCCCGACCAGAATGAATGTTAAGTTTATCCACTATATGAATAATACGACGGAGACGAAAACAAAAATCCTTTATATGGACCGCATTGGGATTATTGGAACATTCGCTGATAGCAACACTGCGAACATTTCCAATCTTAGCTACAACTTAGGTATTATTAATTGGACCGACGGTCAATACAGTTTTAGAGTGCTTAAAACGGACAATGGTAGTATTGAGACTGACCAACTAGCTGGAAGAATTGTTATTTGTTTAGAATTTTTGGCTTGACGAAAATATAGCGATGGAGAAAATTAATGATATACGAGTTAGACCAGTCAAGCAAAACGGAGATGGAGACAAGTTGGCAAAAGGATATAAGTTATTTGATGAACCGTATGCCAATATTTTTCTTCTCGCTCGCAAGAAGAGTGGCAAGAGCACGGCAGTGTTTGAAATCCTAAAAAGAACAACTGATAAAAAGACCCGTATCGTCATTATAGCCAGCACGGTACATAAGGACTACATCTACAAAGAAATGGTTAAGCACTTCAAGAAGAAGGGAAACCCGATGGCGATATATACATATTTGAAAACGGACGGATACAGTGTGATTGATTACGAGTTAGACAAGCTGAATAAACCTGACGAAGAGCAAGAAGAAGGCGAGGTTGTTCAAGACGAGAAAGAAGAACCGAAGCCAAAGTTTCTTTATTGTGGTAAAGAAGAAAAGAAGAAGCAGGGACAAGCACCAGCAGAAAGACCGAGCAAATACATAACACCAGAAGTCATTTTCGTGTTAGATGATTTGGGTAGTGGTTTAAGGGATAAGTCCGTGAGCGACCTGCTGAAAAAAAATAGACACTACAAGTCAAAGGTGATTATGAGCTCGCAATACCTAAACGACTTACGACCTGAGGCGATTAAACAGCTAGACTACCTTCTTATTTTTCCTGGTCAGTCTCAGGATAAAATTGAACTCGTGTATAAACATTTGGACCTCGGTTATGATTTAGACTACTTTATCGAAAAATATCACGAGGCTACCAAAGAACGATTTAACCTTTTGTATGTGGATGCGGTGTCTGATGAATTACGAAAGAACTTCAATATTCGTTTAAAGTAATTTTATTATTATTTATTTTTTTAGAACTATATATAGATGCCAACATCACCAGTTATTATCAGTAGTCCATCAGGTTATAACATTAGCTACAATCCTTCAATGCCACAGAAAGGGCGAGCCCTTTCAAACCCAAATTTAGCGGGAGGAAGAAAGAAGAAGGGAAAAAAGAAACAAACAGGAGGCAAAGTTAATTGGGCCAAGGTCGGAAAAGCGATAGTGGATGCTAATAGGTTTATCAAGAAGAACCAATTGATTTCAAGGGGTGCTACTTTTCTTAGCGATGTCGGAGTGCCTTATGCGGACCGTGTAGCGAAGGCTGCGATGAAGCAAGGATACGGCAAGCAACGAGGCGGAGCGGTTAAGTTTCGGTAACCGTATTAAACTAAACTTTATATTAATTTTTTCTATAACATATACGATGGTTGTAAAAAAACCGCGGAAGAAACTTAAACAACGACCGCCGAGGATATACAGAACCAAAGATGGCCGACCATATATTAAAGTGAAAGGCAAACGAGCATATCTCAACTTTGGCGAGAAAACGAATGACCTTTCAACACTTCAAATCGTTAAACTGTTTCTGAAATATATGAAAGGGGACAATAAAACGAAGAAAACACGAAAGACGAAAGAGCGAATAGTTAAGTCCGAATTCAATCGTCTTGAACACGAGAACCGCAACCAGATACAAAACAACCTGCTGAAAAAATATGAACTAATACACGAGCAGGAGAAAAAGGAAAAGAAGTTAAGAGAACAGGCAGAAGATGAGAAGAAAAGAATGGAGAGGAAGGAGAATGCGGAAATGAAGGAAAGACAAGAAGAATTAATAAGGGAGGCGAACAGAGAGCAAAAACTTATAGAGGATGTAAAATTTGAACAAGATAGAAAAAATAATTTAATGTTATTACCACCACCACAGTTCCAACCTCAATACATACAAGCACCACCACAAGCACCACCACAAGCACCACCACAAGCACCGCCACAAGCACCGCCACAAGCACCACAACTAGGACCACCACAAGCACCACAACTAGGCCCACCACAAGCACCACAAGCACCAGAAGAAAAACAGATGCCATTGAAATCAAAAGAAGAGAAAAAGGCTGAAAAGGAATTAAAAGAAAAATACATTGAATTAATGAAGAAAGCGGGCTTTACAACGAAATTTATTAAAAGCTTGAGCAAAACAGAATTTAACAAACTTGGTAAAGGAATAGAGAAAGCGATAGCCGATGCCAAATCAGCAGATGAGCAGAAAGAACTGGCTGAACAATATAAAAAGAATTAGAACAAGAAAAAAAGCAAGCGGAGGCTAAAGCGAAACACTTTGAAATTAAAGATAAAATATCATACATATCCGCAGGTTTAAGAAATGATTACAAGTATCCGATATTGGATATACCCAAAACTTTGGGCCCTGCTTTGGAAAAAGAAATGAAAGCTCGGGGCAAACCACCACCAAAAAAAGTTAAAGGAAAACACACGACTGCGGGTATGGCACAAGTTATAGTAGATGAAGGTATTGATTTAGGAATAGACCAGAATGAAATGAGAAAGAAACTCGCTGATTACTTGGGGGGCCTGGGCCAGCCTGGCCGTGGACGGGCTGCGCCTAACGGGACCGGGGAGGCTCACGAACGAACATATCCAGACCCTAGTGGAGCTCTGGCCTGGGCTAAGGCAGCTCAAGCTCGACCTCACGGAGCTTGACCAGATCACTGAGCGCGGGTTCGCGCGCTTGGCTGGACTGCAGAACCTGCAGCGCCTTGAGATTAGGCGGTGCGGCCATATACACTATAATTGGCCTGCGTACGTGAGGAGAATGCAGAACTTGCAGGAGCTTTACCTCGGTGAAGTGCGTGTCACACGTAATAATTTAGAAGAACTGGCAGGGCAGCTGCAGCTGCGGCGGCTAACAATCGAGGCTGGCCTCGGCGTCGAGGACTTTACACTGCAGGGCCTCGCGCGGATGCAGTCTCTAGAGGAGCTGTGTCTCCGCGATTGTTCCGAGATCCTGGGGAGGCAGCCCTTACCAAACCTGCCGCTGCTGCAAAAGCTCGACCTTAGCGGGTGTTACGAGCTCCAGAGCGATGAGCTGTTGTCGGAGCTGAACCTGCCTGCGCTGCTGGAGCTGGACTTGAGTTGGTGCTTGAACCTTAGCTCGCTGGTCATTGTACCAACGCTGCTCTCCTTGCGGAGACTCCGCCTCGACGACTGTAAGGAGCTGCCCGAACTGCTGTCCTTGGCTTCGCTGCACGACCGGGTGGGCCTGGAGGACCTCAGCCTCGCCGGCTGGAAACAGCTCACGGACGCGGGACTGGCGCGCTTGCAGGGACTGCCGAACCTACGAAAACTCAACCTCAGCGGTTGTACGAAAATCACGGACCCGGGAGTGAGTTTCCTCGTCCAGCGCCTGCCGAGCCTAAGAGAACTCGACCTCGAGGGCTGTACCGAGCTCACTGAGTTGGGGATGCAGGCACTACGAGAGTCTAGGCCGCTTGTTCTAATAACGACCGAAGGAATGAATGAATGAGGACCGCGCTAGCTTCTTCAGGCAGAGACGCCCGAAAAAGCCCTAGCCCAGGGGGGAGGGCCCTCCCTCCCCCGGTTGAGACCCGCGCCTTAGCAGGAGCCGCGTACTTAAAAAAAGGAGCCGTGTACACAAGTCGAAAAATGTGGTTGTTGGTAGCCTACGACACGCGGCGCGGGCCGCACCTACTGCCGGGCCCCCCCGCGCCCTCCCTTTGTGGCCCCCCCCTTCCTTCCAGGGGGTTCGAGCGCAACGCCCAGCGGCCGGGCCAGCCTCGTCCCGCACGTCCAGGTCCGTAGCTAGCTCGGCGGCAAGGCTGAGCACGTAATGGTCATCGCCGTCCGCCGGGCAGGGCGCGCGCACCTCCTGGACTGCTTGCCACATGCGGCCGGGGCTGACCCCACAGCCGCTTCGTCTCTGCTCGGCGTGGCAATGTGGCCAGCCCAGGGAGAGCGGGAGGAGGCCGGCTCGTTCTTCCCTGGCTGGCTGGGGGAAAGGAGGACCCTCTCCTCTCTCTCTCCTCTCAGTCTCCGAAGAGGGAGAGTGCAGGGGGGGGAGGAGGGCGGCAGGGGGGAGGGTACCAATCCCCGCCGCGCTCGCTTCCCTGCCGTCCCCTCCCTCTACGACGCGCACTCCCGGCCATGACCGGCAGCTAAACCAACAAAGGAAAGCATGGCGGACCGACCTACCCTGGGGCTCCCGGCCCGGGCCTGGCCCCAGGTCATGAACTATCTGGGCTGGGACCCCGAGCTAGGGGCCGTGAGCCCCGAGCTGCACGGATTCCTGGACAGGCCGGGGACCTGGGCGCGCTTCCGCTGTACCGAGCTCGACCTAAGCACTCCTGCCCGGGCTACGGCCTTCCAGGCCTGGCTGGGCCAGGCCTGGAGCCAGGCCAAGGTCCAGGTAGGGACACTGGTGTTGGCCATGGAGTTGCTGAGCGCCCGGGGCGGGGCCTGGGCCAGCCTGGCCGTGGACGAGCTGTGGCTAACGGGGCCGAAGGACCTCACGTACGAAAGCGGCCAGCTCCTGGTGGAGCTCTGGCCTAAGCTAAGGCAGCTCGACCTCGACCTCGCCGACCCCCCCGACCCCGCCGACCCCGCCGGTGCCAGGAAACGCGGCAATGTCATTGAGGGCGGGTTCCAGCACTTGGCCGGAATGGGGGATTTGCAGCGCCCCGGACTGGTGAATTTGCAGCGCCTCGTGATCAGGGAGTGCCAGCGTGTAACGTTTGGTTGGTCCGCTTACGTGAGCCGGCTGAAGAACTTGCAGGAGCTGTACGTCAGTGGAGTGTGTGTCACACATAGTGATTTATCCAAACTGGCAACGCTGCGGCAGCTGCGGAAGCTAACAATCGAGGCTGGCCCCGGCGTCGGGGACTTTACACTGCAAGGCCTCGCGCGGATGCGGTCCTTAGTGGAGCTGTCTCTTCGCGGTTGTTCTGAGGTCAAGGGAGAGCAGCCCTTACCAAACCTGCCGCTGCTGCAAAAGCTCGACCTTAGCGGGTGTATAGAGCTCCGGAGCGACGGGCTGTTGTCGGAGCTGAACCGGACCGCGCTGCTGGAGCTGGACTTGAGTTTGTGCTTGAACCTCAGCTCGCTGGTCATTGTACCAGAGCTGCTCCATCTGCGGAGATTCTGCCTCGCTGATTGTACAGAGCTGCCAGAACTGCCGTCCTTGGCTTGGCTGCACGACCGGGTGGACCTGGAGGACCTCAGCCTCGCCGGCTGGGAACAGCTCACGGACGCGGGACTGGCGTGCTTGCAGGGACTGCCGAACCTACGAAAACTCAACCTCCGTGGCTGTACGAAAATCAAGGACCCGGGAGTGAGTTCCCTCGTCCAGCGCCTGCCGAGCCTAAGAGAACTCGACCTCGAGGGCTGTACCGAGCTCACTGAGCTAGGGATACAGGCGCTACGAGAGTCTAGTCCGCTTGTCCTAATAACGACCGAAGGAATGAATGAATGAGGACCGCGCTAGCCTCTTCAGGCAGAGACGCCCGAAAAAACCCTAGCCCAGGGGGTAAGGGCTCTCTCCCCCGGTTGGGACCCGCGCCTTAGCAGGAGCCGCGTACTTAAAAAAGGAGCCGTGTACACAAGTCGAAAAATGTGGTTGTTGGTAGCCTACGACACGCGGCGCGGGCCGCACCTACTGCCGGGCACCCTCCCTTTTGTGGCCCCCCCAATCTTTCCAGGGGGTTCGAGCCCAACGCTCAGCGGCCGGGCCAGCCTCGTTTCGCACGTCCGGGCCGGTGGCTAGTAACTCGGCGGCCAAGCCGAGCACGCCAGGGGGCCGTCGCCGTCGCCCGCCGGGCGGGGGCGAGCGCACGTCCCTTTACTTCTGGCCACAGACGGCCAGAGCTGTCCTCTGAACCGCCCCGCCTCTGCTAGGCGCGGCCAGGTGACCAGGAGAGGCTGGGACCACCAAGCTAACCCCTTCTTCTCTCTCCCCCCCCCCCGCCGCGCCCGCACCTCCCCCCCCCCGCGCGCCCGCACCTTCTCCCCCCCCCCCCCCCCCCGCGCGCCCGCACCTTCTCCCCCCCCCCCCCCCTCGCTGGGCCAGCTGGGGGCCGCCTCCCCGCCCTAGGAATAAAAGGTCGGAGCTTAGAGCGGCCGATGGCTAACCAGGGGCATCGAGCTATCGAGGGGTCCGGCCCTCGGGCGCACCTTGGCCAGGCCGGGCCCTCCCCGTCGTTGACGGGGAACTTGCTCAGTTTCCTCGGTGGCACCGACCGCCTCGCTGCTGGCTGCCTTTCCCCTTCCTGGCTAGCCAGGGAGCGAGAGGATGCCGTACGGCAGACTTTGCTCCCCGCGTACCTACAACGCTACAACTGGCTACACGGTTCGCGGGAGCATCCCCCACCCGGCCACGACCGCCTACAGCAAGTGCTGTCAAAGCTCGGCCAGTACGTGGATCAGGTCTACACTGGCTCGCGCCCGCGGACGGACAACGAGGGCGCGTGGAAGCTCACCGCGAGTGGCTTGAAAAAGCAGAAGTCGCTGTTTTTCCATAATCTGCTAGCGCCCGGGCAGGACAAGCTGTGGGCGGGAGAAACCACTGCTGACGCGGCCGTGCGCTATTGGAGGGCGGTGGCCGACGCCGTCGAGCAGTTTGCGCCTGGGCCTAGGGCCGCCAGCCTCGCCGAGGATCAGCCATTCGACCCCTGGTTTGCACAAGACGAGCGGCCCGAACCGGACGGCTCTACCGACCTCACGGTGACACTCGCCCCGCCTGGCCTGGACACGGCCAGAGGTGTCATCACGCTGACGCCGCGGAGCACGCGGCACTTTCCGTTCCGACCTGAGGCGGGGATGCAACGCAAGATTACTTCCTTGTACCTGCACGGCTTCCCCTTAGCCTTCCTCGGAGCAGGGGGGAGGCGGATTCCCTTCCGGCTCGCGGCTCAGGACGAGCTGCGGAGGCTGCGCCTGTCGCAGATGGACTGCCCCCCGAGGAGCACGAACTGCGCTTCGAACGCTGCGCCGCGCTGGAGGAGCTCGTGTTTACGCGGAAAGCGCCGGCGGCGACCGCTACACTCGCCTTCGACTGGTGCCGCAACCTCCGCGTCATCGATACCTCCACTGGCGGCAGCGGCCCGCAGCCCGTCTCGATTACGCTGCTAGGGGACTACAGATCGCTCCTGCTCAGGCCCGGCCCCGGAGACCTGCGGTTGATGACGCTGCATCCCTGCGACTTACCGGGACTGGTCTTGCGCGGGCCGCCAGTGGGGGGTACAGCCCAGCTAGAACTTCGGTGCGGGCACGCCTTCGCCTCCTTGGTCTGGCACGGGCTGGAAGAAGCAACCGGTGACGTCAGCACTACGAGTAACGACAGTAAGATCCTGGAGCTGCTCTCGTGGCCGGACCTCCGGTGGGCGCGGGGCTCTTTCTCGCTAACAGCGGACCTGCCCGAAAGAGACGGGAGGTTTGCAGACGCTAGCCCCTATGATGATGTTAGGCCTCCCCCGCGGTTCAAGGTCGAGCTGCCCGCACTGGAGACGTGTGTCAAAGACTTGCAACTGAAGCTCGTAGGCTGTCAGTACCTGCGGAAACTCGAACTACCCAGGCTGCAGCAGGTGCACCACGACCTAACCCTAACACTCGAATACTGCTTCCACCTCCAGACCTTCGGGCTGCCCATACTGGCTTCCGTCGGTGGACGTCTCGCGCTAACACTGAATACAGCACGCGGATGGGACGCATCATCGGGGGCGCCCTGCACCGAGGTAGTGCTGCCAGCCCTCACAGAATGTGGATCCGCCTCCCTTGTCATCCGGTCAGCCCAGGAATTGGCCAGCCTGGGGCTGCCGGCGCTCTGCCAGGCGGACAGCGTTGAAGTGACCTTAGAAAAGTGCGACGGCTTAAGCGTGGTGTCTCTGCCAGCGCTCCGCCGGGCCAACAGCATCCGCGTAACTGTAGTGCAATGCCAGGGCCTAGAGCAGTTGTCACTGCCAAGGCTAACACTGCCGGCGGTGCCAGGGCAGGACGACGCTTACCCCGAAATCACGGTTACAGCCTCAAGCTGCGACGGCCTCAAGAAGCTGGCAGCCCCCGCTCTAAAGACTGCCAGGCTGATCAGGATCAAGATAGACGACGCTGCTCTGTCGTCGGTGGACCTGTCCCGCCTGCGCAAGTGCAAAGAGAAACTAACCCTGACTTGCGTGGGTCCAGAGCGCGGGGCGCGCGACGGGTCGTCTCCGCGCCTCAAGCTGGCACTCGATAACTTGTCTGAGGTGGGAGGCCTGGCGGAGTTCAAGTTTGAAGCAAGCCACTGCCTCCAAGAGCTCCGGTGGCCCCGACTAGCCAATGCGACCAAGCTCGACGTTAGCTGTATAGACTGTAGCCAGCTGGACGGAGCCAGTCTGCCGGCCCTGCCGGCGGGCCGGCTGAAGCTCGCGCTGGACTTCCTGCGGTGTCCACGGCTAGCCAGGCTGCAGGTGCCGCTCTGGAAGACGGCCGCGCGCGATACGTACATCAGGCTGCTTGACTGCGGCTCTGTCGCAGGACTCTGCTTCCCCGGCCTGGTAGACCAGCAGGAACCGCCCGCTGAAGGTGACAGCAAAGACACACACCCCCAGCTCGTCCTCGTGACCCAGCGGTGTCACAGACTCGAGCAGCTGGATTTACCGCTGCTGCAGACTGTGAGCACCCCCCTACAGGTACACGTCCTCGATTGCCAGAAGCTCACGGCTTGCCGGCTGCCCAGTCTGACTGCTTGTCCGGTGGTCAAATTCTTTTTTCAAACGTGCCCAAGCTTACTAAGCTTTCCTGCGCCCCCGCTGTCAAGCCTCAACGAAGAAGCAACCGTGCACCTCAGGTTTAGCGACTGCGCCACGTTCAGCGACCTCGCCCTGCCACAGAAGCTTACAGCCCGCAAGCTTACGCTCATGTTCGAGCAGTGTCCTGCGCTCCGAGAAGTGAGGCTGCCGTCGGTGCTGACCTGCGGCCGGGTTGACCTCACGGTGGCAAAGTGCGAGACGTTCCCCCGTCTGCACCTCCCCGCTACTTGGCTAGCGCGAGAAGCCGAGAGAAAGACGGAGCTGGCGCTCTACATCGACAGCTGCACGGCGTTTGCCAGCGACAGGCTACCAGAGCGGCTGGCCGTCCAGAAGATCTGGCTCGTGGTCAAGGGGTGCGCGGGGCTGCGAGAGCTGGCTCTGCCCGCCTGGCCAGCCTGCGACGAGCTCGAGCTGGAGGTCGCGGATTGTGCTCTGCTCGAGCGCATACGCCTCCCCGCCCGCGAGCAGGGACAGCCGATGGCTATCACGCTGGAGCTGCAAAAGTGCCCCCGGCTGCAAGCAGTGAAGAACGAGCCGCCCGCTTATCGGTTGAAGAAGACAGTGGTGGACTGCCCCCGCCTGAACAGCGCCAACCTTAGCTAGACAGCACAGCACACACCGGGGGAGAGCTAGCTCACCGGGGAGAGCTAGCTCCGGTCCGCTCCCCGTCTGGTGTGTGACGCTCTGTCGTCCACTGTTACGGACTGCACGCTCTAGAGTATAAGCCTCCTCGCTGGTGGGTGCAGCCTCGGGGGTCACGCTGGTTCTGCGAGCACTACTGAACGATCTAGCGGTGGATGAGTCCAAGCGGGTCGACACGTTTTTATTAAAAAAAGCGGGTGAGCGACGCCCCTGCGAGGCAAGCCGCCTCGCAGGACCAAGCGTCAGCTGATGCGTCCAAGGATGTGCGGGTAAGGGGGGGAGGCGCTTGCTCCCAAGGCCAGGCGGGCACGGGAGTCTCTTTCTTTAGGTGGATCCGGGGCTCTCAATTCCTAGCTTGCTCTCTTTCTTTCCTCACTCTCCCTTTCTATTTCTGGTGTCTCGCTCTCGCTCTTGCTCGGCCTCTGTTCTCACTGTCTCTGTCTGCTTCCCTTGTCCAGCGCCTGCCGAGCCTAAGAGAACTTGACCTCGAGGGCTGTACCGGGCTCACTGAGCTAGAGATACAGACACTACGAACATCTAACCCGTCTGTCCTAATACTGACGGAATGAATGAATGAATGAGGACTGCGCTAGCTTCAGGCGGAGACGCTAAAAGACTCTAGCCCAGGGGGGGAGGGGACCAGGCAAAGGGAGTGCCCCCCCGGTGAGCTCAGCGCCTTAGCAGGAGCCGCGTACTTAAAAAGGAGCAGTGTAACAAGTCGAAAAATATTGTTGTTTTGCAGCCTACGACACGCGGCCCGGGCTGCACCTACCGCCCCCCCCCCCCCCCTTCCTCTCAGGGGGGGTCGAGCCCAACGCTCAGCGGCCGGATCGGCCTCGTTCGTACGTCCGGGCCGGTGGCTAACTCGGCGGCCAAGCCGAGCACGTCAGGGCCGTTGCCGTCGTCCGCCGGGCAGAGGCGAGCGCACCGCCTGGCCACAGGCAGCCATGGCTGCCCCCCCCCCCCCCCCCCCGGCGCGGCCAGGTGGCCAGGAGGGAGGCTGGGACCGCCTGCGCCCTCCCCCTTTCCCCGTTCCCCCCCCCCCTCCTCTCCCCGCGCCCACTGCGCTCCCCCCCCCCCTCCCCCGGCCGGGGTACGTGTGGGCCGTCCCCGCCCAGGGCGTCACGTCACGCCAAGAAGCAAAGGTCGGAGCTTAGAGCGGCCGATGGCTAGCCAAGGGCGGGCGGCTGCCGAGGGGTCCGGCCCCCGGGCACACCCTGGCCATACTAGGCACTGGTCGCCGTTTACGCCTGGTTTGCTCAGCTTTCTCGGTGACTCCGACCGCCTGGCTGCTGGCTGCCTTTCCCCTTCCTGGCTAGCCAGGGAGCGAGAGGATGCAGTAAGGCAGACCTTGCTCCCCGCGTGCCTACAACGCTACAACTGGCTACACGGTTCGCAGGAGCATGACCCCCCCGGCCACGACCGCCTACCGCAACTGCTGTCGGGCCTCGAAAAGTACGTGAGGCAGGTCTACACGGGTCCGGCCGCCTGGCGCCCGCGGACAGACAATGAGCGCGCGTGGAAGGCTGCCGCGAGTGTTTTGGCACAGCAGAGGTCGCTGGCTTTCCGTCATTTGGTAGTGCCCAGGCGACAGGAACTCTGGCCAGACGAAACCACCGCTCAAGCGGCCGCGCGCTATTGGCGGGCCGCGGCCGACGCCGTCGAGCGGTTTGCGCCCGGGGGGGACGGGTCCATCGACCTAACGCTGACCCTCGCCCCTCCCGGCCACGACGCGGCCGGCGGCGACGACACGCTGGAGCCGCAGAGAGGCGTCGTCACGCTGACGCCGCAGAGCGCGCTGCGCTTTCCGTTCCGACCCGAGGGGGGGGTGCCAGGACGGCGCAGGATTACTTCGCTGCACCTGCACGGCTTCCCCTTGGCCTTCCTCATAGAAGGGGGGATGGGGGGTACCTTCCGGCTCGCGCATCAGCGCGTGCTGCGGAGGCTGCGCTTGTCACAGCTGGAGTTGTGCCCCCCGGACGAGAGGGGGGCGCTGGAATTCAATAACTGCCACGCGCTGGAGGAGCTCGTGTTTTCGCGGCAGGCTCCGGAGGCAGGGACGGATCCCGCCCGCGTGGCACTCATCTTTGACGGGTGCAACAGCCTCCGCACCCTCGATACCTCCACCGGCGGCAGCGGCCCGCAGCCCGTGTCCGTGACGCTGAAACGACAGGGCGGACAACTGTTGCTCAGGCCCGGCGCCGGAGACCTGGAGCTGACTGCGTGGTGGTCCTGTACGTTAGCGGAACTGGTCTTGCGCGGGCCGCCGGTAGGGGGCAGGGCCCAACTTACACTCCAGAGGCAGGCCAGCCTCGCTCGCTTGGTCTGGGGCGGGCTGCAAGAGGCAACCGGTGATGTCAGCACTGTCCTTACTCGCAGTGAGGTCCTGGGCCTGCTGTCGTGGCCGGACCTCCGGTGGGCAAGAGGCTCCTTCTCGCTAGAAGCGGACCTTCCCGCCAAGGACGGGAGTTTTGAAGAGGTTTACCCGGCCGGTATGGGGCCTCCCGAATCGTACAGGGTTGAGCTACCCGCACTGGAGAGCTGTGCAGGGGACCTGAGGCTGGAACTCCTAGGCTGGCAATACCTGCGGACGTTCGAACTACCGGCGCTGCGACAGGTGGGCCAGGACCTAACCCTGGCACTCACGCACTGCTTCCGCCTCGGGGCCTTCGGGCTGCCCCAGCTGGCCTCCGTCGGTGGACACCTGGGGCTAAGACTAGATACAGCACGCAGTGGGGCCGGCGGTGATGGAGTGTTGGCCGCCGTAGTTTTGGAAGCACTCCGCGAATGTGGCTCAGTCTCCCTGTACATCACCCGAGCCAGGAAATTGACTAACCTTGGAATGCCGGCGCTCCACCAGGCGGGCAACGTCAACATACGGTTAGAGCAATGCAGGCGCTTGCCCACGGTGTCTCTGCCAGCGCTCTGCAGGGCAAACAGCGTCCAGATAACTCTTGCAGATTGCAAGGGCTTCAGCAAGGTGTCCCTGCCACTGCTAGCGCTGCCGGCAACGGAAGAGCAGAACGCTTACCCCGCCATCACAGTCACGGCCTCAGGATGCGCCTGCCTCGAGGGGCTGGAAGCGCCCGTGCTACAGATTGCCAAGCTGATCAAGATCGGGATAAGCGGCGTCGCTCTGCCGTCGGTGGACCTGTCCGGCCTGTGTGAATGCAAAGAGACGCTGACCCTGACGTACGCAGGTCCCGCGCAGAGGCAGCAGGACGGCTTCTCCCCTCCAGTGGCCAGGCTGGCACTCGATAACTTGTCACAGGTGGGGGGGCTGGCGAAGTTCGACTTTGAACATGATCACTGCCTCGAGGAGCTCCGCTGGCCCAGTCTGACTGCGGTGGCCAATCTCGACGTTGGGTGTACAGATTGTGACCAGTTGCACCGAGTCAGTCTGCCAGCCCTGGTGGCAGGCCAGACGAGTCTCGTTCTGGACCTTCTGCAGTGTCCACAGCTAGCCGAGCTGCAGGTACCGCTGTTGGAGACGGCCGCGAGCAATACCTACATCAGGCTGTGGAGCTGCGACGCTGTTGCTGAACTCTGCTTCCCAGGGCTGGTTGGCCAGCAGGGACCGCCCGCTGAAGGTCACCATGCCGAAGGCCATGCCGAAGACATAGATCATCGGTTCGTCCTCAATATCGGCGAGTGCAAGGGACTAGGGAAGCTGGTTTTACCACGGCTGCAGACAGTGAGCACCTACCTGTGTGTCTCCGTCAGTGATTGCCAGGGGCTCACGGACTGCAAACTGCCTAGTCTGACATTCTGCCCCCAGGTCGAATTCGTCTTTCAGGGGTGCCCAAGCTTACAAAGCTTTAGTGCGCCCCCGCTGTCCCGCCGCGGTGCAGCATCGACCCTGCTGCTCGAGTTCAGCGACTGTGCCACGTTCAGCGACCTCGCCCTGCCGGAGGGGCTAGCCGCAGGCACGTTCAAACTCAGTCTCACGAATTGCCCCAGGCTCCAAAAAGTGGAGCTGCCGCCTGGCCTAGCCTGCCATGTCGTAGATATTACCGTGGAAAAGTGTGAGTCGTTCCAGAGCCTCAGCGTCCCTGGCGCCTGGGAGGGGGGAGAGGCCCTGAGGCTACTGTTCCAGGATTTTGCAGCGTTCGGCAGCCACGTTTTACCCCAAGGGGTGGAGGTCCAAGACATCGTGCTCGTGATCGCGGACTGCACACAAGTGGAGGAGCTGATTCTACCTCACTGGCCGACCTGCGACAGGCTCACGCTCCGGATCGAGCGCTGTACTTCTCTCCGGAGCATACGCCTCCCCGTTCGCGAACAGGGACCGCAGTTGCGAGTGTCGCTGATTCTGCAAGAATGCCCCCAACTGGCGGTGCTGGAGAACGAGCCGAGTACTTATGAGTGGAAGATGGTGGAGGGCTGTGCCCTACGCCCTGACTAGACGTTACAGCACGCAGACTGGCAGAGCTTAACCCCGGTCCGCTGCCTGTCTGGTACAGGACGCTCTCCAGCCCACGGTTACGGACTGTCGCAGGCTCCAGGGGGCACAGGCTTCCTCGTCGGTGGGTGCAGCCTCGGGGGTCGCGCTGGTTCTGCGAGCACTACTGAACGATCTAGCGGTGGATGAGTCCAAGCGGGTCGACACGTTTTTATTAAAGAGAGCGGGTGAGCGACGCCCCTGCGAGGCAAGCAGCCTCGCAGGCGAAAGCCGTTCGGGGCTGCGGCGATTGGCCAGCATTTCTGAGCGTACACACTGAACCGAGAAGTGTGACAACACGCACGTTGTCTGTCGCGAGACATTGAAGTAACAAGCGGCGCAGAGAGAGAGAGAGAGAGAGAGAGAGAGAGACAGAGGGGTGCTGCCTCTTGTAGAAAGTGGAAGGCTTAATTCGGGTCGCTCGTCTCTGGCACCCCGGGCTGGCGCCGCCTCCTCCCTCCCCTCCGCTAGCACGGACTACCTGAGAGCCCCCCTCCCCGGGGGGGGGATTTCGCGTCTTCTCTCCCGCCTCCTCCCCCCCCCCGGCCGGGCTAGGGGCGAGCCATCTCCCCCCCACCCGCGCCAAGGTGTCACGCAAGGAAGCAAAGGGTGGAGCCTAGAGCAGCCCCCCTGGCTACCATGAGGCAGCGAGTTGCCGGGGGGGGCGACCTCCAGGCGCACCCTGGCCGGATTGGGCCCCCGCCGTTGACGGAGGGGTTGCTCGGCTTCCTCGGTGGCACCGACCGCCTGGCTGCTTGCTGCCTTGCCCCGGGCAGTTTGGAGGCAGAGCGAGAGCAGTGCGCACGGCAGGCCTGGCCCTCCGACCGACAGCTCCGAGCGGACCTGGCTGCGGTTGAGGGCGCTACCGACCGCACACCCGCCGAGCGATTGTACCTAGCAGCGCTGCGGCTAGCCGTCCAAACCTGGCCGGCCCCGCCCACCGCAGCTTCTTCTTCGCGAGAGCTGTCGGCCCTGGCCGACCAACTCAGCCGTTCCTTGGCCACTAGTTGGAATACACGGGCTCAGCGCACCGCGGTGCGCCGCTGCCTTTACCGCCTACGGGCCAGGTCAAGCTCGGGCCAGGCAGAAAAGACCCTGTACACCTATTTATGCCGCGCAGCGCAGCGACGAAACCACCTGTGCTGGCCAGGCTACTTGGACCGGCTGTGCCAGTTTTGGCAAGCCCCGGCAGGGCTGAGCCCCGGCAGCCCGGAGGCCTGCCTGCGGTTAGGCGAACTGTTCTACGAGCTTTACAAGCGCCGGGGCAGTGTTGTTCCCACCCCGGCGGTGGCCCTGACGGTCTGCCAGCTGGCCCTGGCCTATTGTCTGCCCGGCCTGGGCCCCTTCGATTGGCCGCGCGGGGACCAGTGGGAAGGGAGCGACGCGCGGCGGGTCTTGCAAGGCCTGTTTCTGGACCGGCCGGAGGGCAGCAACGACGGGGCCTGTCGCGTTTGGTCGTACAGCCTGGTGCTGCGGCTAGCCCAGCGCTGGCGGGTTTCGCTCGGCGACCAGCCTGAGCCTAGCGACCCCCGTTTTCTCAACCTCCGGCCGCCTTCGTCGGAGGCCGAGAGTGCTGGCCGGTCGACGCGGGCGCTGCACACTAGCGAGTGGGAACGGGGCCACCCCCCGCCGGACCGTGCCCCTAGCTCGCCGCGCCCACCGCCGGTGGTCTGCCGCCTGTACGAGCAGACGCGCCAGTGGCAGCAGTACCAGGCGCGCCCGCAGGAGACTACCCTGCTCCCAGACCTGGGAATTGCCCGGGCTCTGCGGCTGTGGCAGGAAGAGATACGCCGTGAGCTAGGAGTGGCGGTCTCCTACCTGCCGCACACCACCGAGGCGCCCAACATGTTCTTCTTCTCCGGGCCGGGACTGCACAACCCCCACGTGCGGCGCCTCCTGCCACGACGCTTGTGCCTCGAGGGCGCCGGCGTCGCGCCGGCAGAGAGCAATGCCCCGGTGCTAGAGGAAACAGAGCTGATGTACCCCTGCCGGGGCCTGGCGCAAGTCGACATGGTACCCACCGAGGTGAACGGGCGCCTGGGCTACGGTGCGCCGCTGCCGCTGTCGTACGCGTGGGACCACCCCACCTCACAGCAGTACCGGCTGGTCGTGCAGAGGTGGTTCGCCCCGCTGCGCGGCCTGTGCACAGAGTGGTCACGGCGGGAGCTTGGCGCCAGAGTACAGTGCGATTACCGGCCGCCGTACGAGGTAGAAGAAAAGCTCCCGCCCAGGGTCGACCGGCTGGGCTGGACCCTAGAGCAGATAGGTTGGGACCGCGCGTTTCGGCCGGGCGAAGAGCGCAGTGACCGCCACCTGCTAACCTGGCGGAGCCTGCTCGTGGGCGCCCTGGGCTTGCTAGATCCACGCCTGAACCCCGTGCTGGCCCTAGGGAACGGAGACAAATATTACTACTCTTTCTTTGGCGGCCAGCGGGACGTGGGAGTGGGGCCCCGCGCCCTGTCACGCGCGCTAATGAGGTTCCTGACCACGGCGGCGATGCTGTCCGAACTGGATCGCACCTTTCGGCCCCTGCACCAGGTTTCCCCCCTGCTGCTCAAAGTCAGCCAAGAAACCGTGGAGTACTACCTCGACGGGGCCCAGGTCACGCCAAGCCAGGCGTGCCTCTGTGCCGACAAGTCGCCGGGCCGGGTCTTGGTGGTGGCCGGCGGTAGCCACGTGTTTGTGCTGCACCGGCCGGCAGCCCGTACCGAGCTGAAGCTGTACGACTCCCTGGCCAGCGCCCGGCATAATAACGTGCTGATACAACACCTGCGGCACGGGCTGCAAAAGAGTTCCGAGCTAGCCTCGGTGCTAGGCGTGGAACCTTCGGCGACGATCGAGGCCCCCGGCTGTCCTTCCGGCAGGGCCTGGACCCGGACTGCGGCTTGCAGGCGCTGTTGCTGGCGGCCCGGCTGGCGTACGAGGGGCCGGGCGCGGTCAGTGCCAAGTGCTCGGATGCGTGGTTGCTGCTGGCTTCAGCGTTGGGCCTGCGGTGGGTGCTCCAGGACTTCCAGCAAGCTACGCAGCTCTTCCTGCCTTTCAAGCGTGGCCCGCGGTTTCAGGTGCCCGTCAAACTTGAGCTGTAGGCCCGGGGGGGGGCCGAGCTGGAGGTGGCTCAGAGCCGAGAGAGAGGGAGGGCTCCCCCCGGGCCAAAGACGGGAGCCGCGGCGTGCCGGCGGGCGTGCGGAGGGGGAGGGAAAGCACCGTACAGCAAGCGGAAGGGTGAGAAAAAACAAGGCGGATTTTTTAGCGCTTTTATTACAAGTACTTGTTATTGGGGCCAGGGGGGCGTGCCGGCGGGCACGCCGGTAGGCGGGCCGGCCGCGGGCTCCGGTGTGGCGCGGTACAGCAGGCCCGCCGCGTCCAGCGTGTGTGCGGCCTTGAGCAGCACAAAGGTGTGCGAGACCGGGGTCAGGCCGGGGTGCTGCCCCGGTGGCACGGCCGCGCACGAACGCGTCAGGCACACCGCCTGGCCGGACTGGTCCCGGAAGCCGAAGCGCCGGCAGCGGTTGCAGACGACGTCGAGGCGGCCGTCCGAGGTGCGCAGCACTTGCTTGAGCACCGAGCGCGACGCGCCCCCCTGGACCAGGGCGTCCACCAACATGTTGTCGCACTTGCTCGCCCCGTTCGTGCGCGTCGACTTGGTGCCCTGGTGCGTCAAGGGGTCCGTGGGCCCGCGGTGCCTGGACTTGAACTGGCACTCGCTGGTCTTCTCTTGCTTGTTGTAGTACTGCAGGCCGACCATGGTCGGGTTGTCGGCGCCGTCCTGTTCCATGCACGCCGGGTTGTACAGGCGCTGGCCGGACAGCAGGTGCAGCTCGCGCAGGTAGGCCTGCCACGGCCGCAGCTGCTCGGCCCGCGGCGGCCGGCCGGGGCCCGGCGCCAGCGAGTCCAGGTAGTCCTGCCGGGTGCGGCCCAGCGGGCCCGGCCACCCAGCGCCCGGGGGCCCGGGGTCGGCGAGCGGCACCAGCGCGCGGAACCAGCCCGCCTCGGCCGGGTGCCAGCCGTGGCGCCCGAGCGGGGTGAGGGCCAGCGCGCGCTCGGCCGGCCCGGGCGGCTGGGGGGCGGGCTCGCCCAGCGTGTGCGCGAGCCAGGCCTCCTCGCTCCGCACCCACGCCGCCAGGGCTAGCGGCGACTGGCAGCGGCCGTCGGGGGAGTGGAAGTGGGCGCGCTGGGTATCGGCCGGGCACGCCCGGCGCGCGTCCGCGGGGCCCGCCAGGTCGGACGCCTCGGTGGCCAGGCGCAGGACCTTGCACAGGGCCGCGAGGGCCGGCCCGGTCGTAGCGCCCGCCAGGCGCAGCCAGTGCTGGACGCAGCGCCGGAACAGCTGGGGCGGGTCGGAGCGCACCGAGGCCTCCAGCACCCACCAGAACTCGGCCCGCCACAGCGCCTGCCGGGGCCGGCCCTCGAGGGCCGTGTGGCGCAGCGTCTCCTGCGCCCAGGGCCAGATGTCGGCGACGGAGCCGCCGGTGACCGGGTGCCGGAGCTCGCGGCCGTGCCGCAGCACGAGCAGCGAGTGCAGCCCCGTCACGGCGTCGCTCACTGTCTTGCGGAACAGCTGCGCCGGGTTGACGAGCAGCTCCGGCCTCTCCCCGGTCGGCAGGTACGGCATGTCGTAGTCGGGCAGCACGGCGCACACGGTGCTCTTCTGGCCCGACGCATTCGAGATCTTGTCCCCGTACTGCAGCGGCGCCGCCCGCACCGTGGCCACCCGCACCACGGCCGCGCGCCCGGCGCCCGTACCGCCACCCCCGCTGCTGCCGGCAGCCCCGGCCGCCCGTCGGCCAGCGAGAGCAGGTAGCCCTGCGGGCCCTGGTGGAACTGCGGGCGGCCCGCGCGCGCCGCGTGGCCGAACCGGCGCAGCAGGCGCTCCTGCTCCAGCCGGCGCGCCGTGAGCGCAAAGGCCGCGTCCCACGACGGGTCCGCTGCCGGCTCGGCGGCGGCGGCGGCCCGCCAGCGGCCGCGCGGTTCGCTGGCGCTGAGCCAGTCGGCCAGCCGGGCCAGGTCGTCCGCGGCCTCCAGGAACATCTTTTGCTGGTAGCCCCGGTGCTCGACGTGCGTGAGCAGGCCCTCGTCCAGCGCCCCCCGCAGCCACACGGTGCCGTCGTCCTGGTTGTGGCTGAAGCCGCGGTACGCCAGCAGCACGTTGAGCCCGCTGGGCTGCAGCCCGACCGTGAGGGCCGAGGGGGGCGACTCCAACAGCGGGCGCTCGCTCTGCACCAGGTGCTTGGCAGTGCTGCCGCCCACGAAGCGGCCCGGCAGCCACTGCGCGATGGCCTGGTTGTGCAGGCTGGCCGCGTACACGAGCCGGGTCCCCGTCACGTGCTCAAGGTACAGCGTCAGCGCGCCCGAGAAGCCCGGGTGCCGGATCGGCAGCAGCTCCACGTAGTCAGGCCGCGCCGCCCCCGCGCCCGCCAGCGCGAGCCGGTGGAGCTTGGCCAGGCTCTCGCAGCCCCACGCCACGGCCGCCTCCTGCGTCGTGAGCCAGAAGATCCCCCCCGCCCGCAGCAGGGCGTGCCACGCCCCCCGCGCCTCGGGCCACGCGCCGCCGGCGCTGTTGGTCAGCCCGTGCCGGTCCCACAGCCCCGCGGCCGCGCCCGCCCGGCCCGCGAGCTTGCGCAGCCGGCCGCGGGCCCAGCCCGCGCGCACCGAGCGCGGCAGGGGCACCCGCCCCCCGGCCAGCACGGGCAGGACGGGCGCCGCCAGCCGCCCGGCGTGGACATAGACGCACAGCCGCCCCTCTGCCTCGTCCAGCACGGTGCCCAGGAAGCGCAGCGGGGCGGCCGGGCCCGTGTCCGTGGCGTGCAGGCCTCGCTTGAGGAGGCGGAGGCGGGCCTGCAGCTGGCGGGCGGCGTCCAGGCCCGGCAGGAAGCCCAGCACGCGCCCGAAGCACTCGAGCGCCGGGCCGCCGCCGCCCGCGGTGCCGCCGCCCGTGGCGCCGCCCGCGGTGCAGCCGGTGCCGGCGGCGGGCTCGCACGCCAGCAGCAACCAGTCCTCCAGCGCCCGCCGCCAGTCCGGGGGCAGCTCGGGCGTCACGAGCGTGCACTGCGCCGCGCGCTTGTCGTAGCCCGAGCGCTCCGACTTGCTGGTGGTGGTCGGGCACAGGAAGCCGGGGTGCGACATGTCGAACCGCTGGTCGCTGGTCGTGCCGTGCCCCGGCCGCACCATCTGGCAGACCCGCCGGCTCAGGCACCACTTCTTGACGAGGTTCTTGCCGCGCATGTTCTGCAGCACGCGGTGCAGGGGCTCCTGGCTGTTGGCCAGCGGCCGGTCGCGCGGCGACGCAAACTCGCGGAACACGGACGACGCGTACGCCGCGTCCAGGAGGCTGTCGTAGCGGGCGCACACCACCAGCCCCCCCACGACGACAGGCGGGCGTGCAGCAGCGTGCGCACGGCGCTCAGGGCCCGCTGCAGGTTGTGGCGGTACAGCGCCGCCAGCGTCAGCACGCCGCGGTTCTGCAGCGCGTGCGGGTCCGACAGCCCGCGGGTGCCCTTGTAGCCCGAGCACAGCGCCCCGGGCAGCCCCACCTCGCCGCGGCACAGCAGCCGCGCGGCGTCCGCCAGGTGTAGCAGCTTGGCCTCGTCCGTGCGCTGGCCCGCCTCCCGCAGCCGCGGCTCGTCCAGCGCGTACTCCGCCACCAGGCGCCACGCCGCACAGGCGCCCGCGTGCGCCGGCTGCCGGGCCGCGCGCCGCAGGCACTCGGCCAGCCAGCACGCGGGGGTGCCCGTCACGTGCACCAGGAGCCGATTGCGCAGCCACCAGCGCCCCTGCTCCTCCAGCTCGTCCGCCCGCAGCCCCTTGGCCCGCGTGCACCAGAGCTGGCCCAGGCGGAACAGCGCCTGCCCCCGCGTGCGCACGCCCTCGTTGTACTGCCACGACCGCTGCTGCAGCTCCGCGTACAAGTCACGCTCCGCGGGCGCGTCCGCCCGGCAGGCCAGGGCCAGCAGCTGGCCCAGGCTCTGGCAGCCCAGCGCGCGCCACAGGATGAGCATGGGCAGGTCGCACGGCCGCCCCAGGTACACGCGCATGCTCAGCACCACTTGGCCGGAATCGAACTTGGCCTGCTCGCGCGCCGCCCGCCCCAGCTCCGCCGCCGGCAGGGCGCCCCGGACGACGCGGGCCGAGCGCACGGCCCGGCAGGCCTGGTCCAGGGCCTCCAGCGTGTCCCGCAGCGCGGCGTTCTGGGTGTTCCCGTAGCCCGGCCGCAGGGTGTCGTCCTCGTCCGGGCCGCCGGCCGCCGGGCCGGGATACAGCAGCACCCGGCGCACGCGCCGCGACCCGATCGCCGACTGCTCCTGGTTCTGCATGTTGTCCCGGTGGTAGTTGGCCGGCCCCTCTTCTTCGTCGTCCGGCTCGTCCTCGTCCGCGCCGGGGCCCGCGTGCTCCGCCCCGGCCTCCGCCGGCGCCAGCGGCGCGTCGGCCCCGTCCGCCGCCGGCAGCCGCTCGACCTCGGCCGACCGCCCCGTCCCCCACTGGACCTCGCGGCGGCGCGTGCCGCCGGGCGTACTGCCGGTGGCAGTCAGGCGGTAGGTCTCGTGCGTGGCGGCCACCCCCGCGTGGCTAGTGAGCACGGTCCGGGTCAGGGTGGTGTCCGGCGCCCGCCCGCTGGTCTGGTTCAAGCGCTTGTCCCACTGGCGCAGCAGCACCTGATCGTGGGGGGGGACCTCGCGCCCCTCCAGGGCCCAGGCCACGCCCTCGATCAGCACGAACGGCACCAGGTTCCCGATCTCCTGCCCGTCCCAGGTCCGGCGCAGGTGGGTGGCGTGCGTCCTGAACCAGGCGTCCGCCAGCCCGGGCGTGCGCAGCTGCGTCGGGGGCGGCAGGTTCACTGGCCAGGGCAGGCTCAGCAGCACGTGCCGGCCGGCGGGGGCAGCTGCACCCCGGGGCAGGGCTCGTCGTGCTCGTACAGGGACCACGCGCTCCGGACCCACAGCTTGGCGCACCAGGTCCCCGCCCGGTGGCACAGGTCCTCGAAGCGGTCCCGCGGGTCTTCGAACGAATCGAACCATAGCTGCAGCTTCAGCACGAACCTGCGGGCGGGCGCGGGGCCGGCCAGGCGCCGGGCGGGCAGCGTGACTAGGTGCGGCACGCTCACCTCGTCGTCCGGCCCGGGCTCGCGCGCCTGCAGCCAGCCCTGCAACGCCGAACGCAGCCCGCTGCTGCGGTTCTTCTTCAGGTGCAAGCGCGCGAGCTCTGCTTGGCTCACCTGGCGCAAATGGACCTGCGCCGACAGGCGCTCCACCAGCAGCGGCGCCTGGTGGACCACGAAAGCCCGCAGGCTCTCGACCGAGGCCGTGTGCCGCAGGAACTCCTCCTGCAAGAAAGCCAGCGACAGCTGCCCTTGCTCCTCGACCGTCGCGAAGTACGGCCCGCGCTGGCCCCGGGCTTCTTCCTCGCGCCCGAACGCTTCGTCCAGGGCCAGCTGCGCCGCAATCACCTCGTCGAGGGCCGACGCGCTCGGGCTGGGGTCGTCCGCCATCAGCACTGCGCCCGCCCCTCTCCCGGGCCTTTCTGCCGCGCACCTCCCAGGGGGGGAGACCCCAGGGGGGGAACCCAGGGGGGGGACCCCCCCCTTCCCCCCCCCCCCCGGGGGGGCATTGCCAGCGCGGGGGGGACCGGAACCCCCCCCTCCCGCCTCCTGCCCCCCCCCCCCCCCCCCGCTTCCCATTGCCAGCGAGGGGGCCCCCCTGCACCTCCTTTCCCCATTACCAGCGCGGGGAGGGGACCCCCCCCCCCTTTCCCCACTGCCAGCGCGCAAACCACCCGCCGGCACCCTCCAGCACCGCTCGGCACGCGGCCGCCGGGAAGGGGGAGCTAGGGGGGCGCTCTGTTCCCGCCAGTGGGCGCCGGGCACGGGCCTAGGAGCCTGCCGCCCCCTCTCGTCGTGCGTGACACATTTGCTCGGGCGAGGCAGCGTGGACTACATGCTTGGACCAGCACCTCGTCGGGTGCCGCTCACGACCACGGACCAGCCAGCACACCGCCGGGCGCCGCCCACGACCACGGACCAGCCAGCACACCGCCGGGCGCCGCCCACGACCACGGACCAGCCAGCACACCGCCGGGCGCCGCCCACGACCACGGACCAGCCAGCACACCGCCGGGCGCCGCCCACGACCACGGACCAGCCAGCACCGTACGCGGCGCCGGCCCCGCAGCCGGCCCTGGACGCCTGCCTGTGGCGGGCCAGCCGGCGGGGGCTCCGGGAGATCCTGTCTCGGGAGGAGGCCCGGACTCTCTGGGCCGCCCTAGACACCACCGGGGCCAAGCTGCCAGCGTCCGCGCTAGCGACCAGCCTGCGCGTCGGGGCACGCCTGTCGCGCATAGCCTCCGGACGCGCCCTCGCCGTGGCCGCCGTCGACGTCGTCCGGCTCGCCGCCGGCGGGGGGCCGGCCGCCCGGCGCCGCCTGTGGCACGCCCCTGGACGGGCCCGCCTGTACCCGGCGCTGTGGGCCGCAGTGGGGCTGGGGGCCCCGGTCCTAGTCCGGCTGGCGGTCCCCGAGCCCCGGCGCGGCGAGTCGCTGCCGCGCCTGTTCCTAGCGGCGGGCTTTCCTAGGGGCGGGCGCGCCCCCCCGGCGCAGGCCTACGCCGTGCAAGGACTGCACAGCCAGCCCCTGGTGTCGCCCAGCTGGCACCCCTGCGGCCGGCTGCGGAGCCGGTGTTGGCGCCGGCTCGAGCGCAGACTGCCGCGCGGGGCCCGGGAGGCCTGCTGCGGCTGGCGCCAGGCGCACGAGCTGCACCAGGACGCCCGCCTGGCCTTGCGGCGTGGCGGCCACGCGCTGATTAGATTCTCGCGCGGGGGCTCCGAGCTCTTGCCCGCTCTCGACGCCTACCACCGACAGCACGTAGCCCTCGTGTATTCTTACCAGCGGCCGGACCTGGGCTACAGCGCACTCCCCACCGCGCACGGACAACCCCCTTCCTCTGGCCTGCTAGAGCCAGCCAGTGACACCTAACGGCCCTGACCGGCTGGATGGTAAGAACGGACCCCTCCTGCCGGTCGGGTGGCAGGACCAGGCACCTCCTGCCGGCAGGAAAGGCCAGTCTTTCCGGCCGGGTGGCAGGAAAGGCCAGTCTTTCCGGCCGGGTGGCACGAGTGGCCAGTCTTTTCTGGCCGGGTGGCACGAGTGGCCAGTCTTTTCTGGCCGGGTGGCAGGATTGGCCAGGCTTTTCCGGTCGGGTGGCAGAAAAGGTTAGTCTTTCCAGGCCGGGTGGCACGAGTGGCCAGTCTTTCACGGCCGGGTAGATATACTCTTTTGGCCGGATAGGGGCGTTGCCTTTTTTGATCTCCCCTCTCCCCTCCCCCCTCCCTTCTCCCCTCTCCCTTCTCCCTTCTTCCCTCTCCCTCCCCGCGCCAGAACATTGTGCAGGCCCCCCGCCAGGCTTTCGTCCATTATGGCGGTCCGGCGATGAGTGCCACCGGCGGCTTCCTGGTCACTGCCGCGAAACCAGGGAAATTTTCTTGACTTTCTAAAAAAATAATCTCACTGCCCTAACTGCCCTCATAGCAAGAATCGCACTTGTGGGCCAGAGCCGGCCCGCGCCTCGCCTAGTGGCAGGCATGCGTATAGGTACAAATTGGCATCAGACTAATCCTACCTATCGAAATAAAAAGGAAATAATTATATTCTCTCTCTATCTTTTACCCGTAAAAAGCGTTGGTTTTTTGTGCTCGGGAAAAGGGCCGGCCGTTCCGGTAGTACCAATGTATATATCCGGGAATATCTATCCGGTGGTGGCACCTCCGAGCGGCCTCGACCCACAAGTGCGATTCCTACTATGAGGACACTTAGGGTAGTGGGATTAATTTTTTAGAAAGTCAAGGAAATTCCCCTAGTTTTGCGGCAGCGACCAAGAAGCCACCGGTGGCACTCATCACCGGACCGCCATAATGAAGAAACCTGGGCCGGGACCTGCACAATGTTCGGGAGCGGGGAGGGAGAGGGGAGAAGGGAGAGGGAGAAGGGAAAGGGGAGAGGGGAGAGGGGAGAACGAGAAAGGCAGTGCCACTATCAGGCCAAACGAGTATACCCACCCGGCCGGAAGAGACTGGCACTTCCTGCCACCGGGCAGGAAAGATCAGGCCACTCGTGCCACCTGGCAGGAAAAGCCCGGTCACTCGTGCCACCGGACAGGAAAAACCCGGTCACTCATGCAACCGGACAGGAAAAACCCGGTCACTCATGCCACCGGGCCGGAAAAGCCCGGCCACTCGTGCCACCTGACAGGAAAAGCCCTGCCACTCGTGCCACCCGACAGGAAAAGCCCTCCCCCCGGCCAGCAGAGAGTGCCTGGTCCTGCCGCCCGATCGACAGGAGGTGGCCGGCCGACAGGAGGTGCTAGCCCCTGGCACTCTCGCCCAGCTTGCTCAGGAGAAGGTCGAAGCTCTCTCTGCACGAGGAAGGGTGGCAGTGCGCGCACACGGCGCCGGGGGGGGGGGAGCTCCCCTGCCCTGTCGCCAGACCTGGCGCGCACTGCCCGGACAGCACGACCCGCCGCCACCGGCCGCCCGCCCTGAGCCAAGCTCCCCCCCCCCCCCCCCCTCTCCAGGGAGACGACAGGCAGCCAGGGTGGGTTTTTTCTCCTGCCTGTCCTCAGTCACCCCAGGCTGCCCCGCCGGGGCGGCGACCGACGGCCCGCCGGCGGGAGGTTATTCCCGAGCGCAACGGCAGTGCACCTAGAGGCCAGGCTTTTTTATTCACAGGCACGTGCGGGGCCCAGTATCGTAGCTAGCCCAGGCCCCGCCGGACGCCCCCCCCCCCCCGGGCCCCCCCCCCCGGGGGCTACGCGGCGCGCCCCAGCCAGCTGAACAGTTCCGGCGGGGGGCCTTCCCCCGGCCCCGGGGGCCCGGGGGGCGGTTGCACCTCCAGCCCCGTGTCCAGGCACGACGCCAGCGGCTGGTCCCTGAAGCGGTGGCAGAGCTCGGACATGCTCAGGGGGCGCGCACCCGCCAGGCGCGCCGTCTGGCTCGCGGACAGCTTGTGCAGGCGCCTGCCGGCCCAGACGCCCACGCTGGCCCGCACCACGTCTTGGTACGCCGACGTCTCCTCGGCGGGCGTCGCCGGCGGCTGCGCGGGGGGTGGGCCCGGCGCCGGGCCCTGCCGTAGCAGCTGGAACATGCTAGGGTACATGAGGTACGGCTTGCTCATGAGGATCTCGAAGCCCTCCTCGGCGCAGACGGGGTCGCCGTCCGCGCCGGCGGGCAGGGTCCTCTTGAGCGTGAGGGCCTGCGGCAGGCTCAGGCCCACGCCCGGGGGGGTGCCCCACAAGGCCGCGGTGTGCCCCGCGTAGTCAAAGTCTGCCCGGGCCGGGTACCGGCGCACGGCCTCCTGCAGCGCCGCCTGCAGGGCGGCCGGCGGCTGGCAGTCCACGGGGGGCAGCCCCTCGCCCCACTCGTGCAGGCGCTTGGGGTGCTTGGCGTACGGGCGCGGCTGGCCGGCGACGGGGGACGACAGGGCACGCCCCAGGCAGGCGACCAGCGCGTCGAAGTCCTGGACCCACGCCGGGTGTTGTAGCCGGAAGGACTTGCCGAAGGCGTCGCTCGTCAGGAGGCGCCTGGCCCAGTAGCGCCAGTACCAGGGGACGCCCGGCAGCGGGGGAGCGTCGGGCGGCGCAAAGTGGTGCGCGAGGACATATTCCGACCCGAGGAGCACGGCCGGCGCGTTGAGCCCGCGGGGCACGTAGGTCCAAATCTCTGAGTGCTTAGGCAGCGCCACGCTGACCAGCACTTGCTGCCCCCAGCGCAGCAGGGTGCACCACCACTGGCAGGTGCTGTTCCCCTGGCGTTCGGTGGACATGGCATGCAGCGCGGCCCGCAGGCCCGGGAAGGCGTGGCACGCGAGGTAGGGTCGGTCGGTCCCGGGGCCGATCAGGACCAAGAGGTCCCGGAGGTCCTGCTCGTACTGGTACGTCCGGCCCAGGTACAGCGCCCGGTCCGCCAGGCCGAAGCCGGGCAGCAGGCGCAGCGCCGCGCCCGGGGCCGCGTGCCCGGGCCGCGGCCCCGGCCAGTGCAGCGGCACATAGCAGAAGCCCAGGTCGCTGAGCGAGCGCGTGACCAACTCCTGCCACGCCTGGGGCAGCCGCAGGGCGGCCGGCCGCAGGCCCTGCAGCAGCGCCTGCAAGAGGTAGAGCCAGGACACGTGAGTCACTACGCTGTAGCCGCCGGCCTTGAGCCAGTCGAGCGCCTTGCCGAGCCGGGGCCGGCACACATTCAGGGTGCGCAGGCGCAGCGAGTCGGAACGGCCTGGCGCCCCCTTGGGCTCCGCCGACCAGTTGCTGAGCAGCGCCAGCGCTAGCGCCAGGCTGTACAGGCGCAGCCAGCGGTCCGTCACCTTGCGCAGCCGCGCCAGCTCGTTCTCGGCGCCGGGGTGGCGCAGCACTGGTTCCTCCCCACGGTGGGCCCGCCCCTGGTCCGCCGCGGCCTCCCCGGGCGCGCCGGCGGCCCGCAGGGAGGCCACTTCGCCCTGCTTGTTCTTGGCGAGCGCGCACTGGACCGCTAGGCGCAGCGCGTGGCCCAGGGTCTCTGAGCCCAGGAAGCCGCCGGGCAGCAACGCCTCCGGGACCACCGAGGCAAAGACGTGGAGCGGGCGGGGGTCGGGCGCGGGGGCGGAGGGGGCGCCCGACCAAGCGGCGCAGCGCAGTGCCCCCCGGTACACTACCTGGAGGGGCTGGCCGAAGCTGCCCAGCGACCCGGCGTAGCTCTTGCGGTAGACGCGTGCGCCGGGGCGGGCGCGCGCCAGCACCAGCGTCACGGGCGCCAGGGCTTCGGACGCCGCGAGCAGCAGGGCGTCTAGCCACCCAAACGTGAGCCCCAGCGCGGTGGCGGGCTGGCCGGGGGGCAACGAAGCCAGCGAGCGCAACACTCTTTGCCAGGCCGCATACCAGGGGGCACCCGCCCAGCGTGCCAGGGGTAGCTTCCTGGCTTGGTCGTGCACGGCGGCCTCCGTCGGGGGCGCGGGTTGCTCTGGCTCGCCCACGAGCAGCGCACGCAGCACAGAGTCCCAGCCCGCCCCCACGTCCAGCGCGGCCCGGCCCTCGGGGGTGAGCTCGCCCACGCCCGCCTCGAGGGCCCGCAGGGCGTCGGCCCACTCGACCGCGAGCGCCGCCGCGCCGCCGCCGGCACCGCCCGGGCCACTCGTGACAGAGCTGCTGGTTCTGCTCTGGCCGCTCGTGGCAATGGCGTGGGCAGAGCTGCTGGAGCTGCTCTGGCCGCTCGTGGCAATGGCGTGGGCAGAGCTGCTGGAGCTGGTCTGGCCGAGACCGCCGGCACCGCCCGGACCGCTCGTGGCAGAGCTGCTGGAGCTGCTGGAGCTGCTCTGGCCGCTGCGGGGGGGAGGAGAGTCGGTCCCCACCTTCCGGCGTTTGGCGGGCGGCGGTGAGGGAGAAGCCCTCCGGCGCACCCACAACGGGGTAGGCGTGCGGAGCCGGTGGTCCAAGTCCATCAAGCGTTTCATCCCCTCGTGGAGACCCTCTAGCAACTGCCACAAGTCCTGCAGGCGTCGGAGCAGGCAGCAGGCGCCGTCGACGAAGGCATCGAACTTAGCCTCCAGGGCCCGCAGCTCCTCCGCCGCGCCGGCCGGCGCGCCGGCTGGCCCGTCGGCTGGCCCGTCGGCTGGCCCGTCGGCTGGCGCGCCGGCCGGCCCGTCGGCTGCCAGGGGCTCCGCTTCCGGTCCCCCCCCTGAAGGAGCCGCGGGCCCCGGCCCGCGTTGCTTCACCCAATCTTGGTCGTCCTTGAACAAGTACAGCGCGTTGCCCGCCTCCTCGGCCGCCTGCAGAAAATGTCGGCAGGCATCCCCTTGCCACAGGGGCAGGGGTACCAGGTCCCACTGCGCCGCACAAAGCCGCCAGTCCTGGAGGCTAGCGGGCACGGCTAGCCCCAGCGCCTGGAGCCGGACCAGCCACGCCCTTTCGTAACCTTGGTCTGCGTAGGAGCGTAGTTGGGCACACAGGTGCCGCAGGGGCGTCTCCTCGGTGCCGATCCGCCACAGCAACCGGGTGGTCCCGACCCACAGGTCGTTCTGGCCGGCCCACAGGTGTACTTGGCAGCGCGCCGGGGGTTCGGTGAGCAGGACCTCCTCCACGCGGAGGACACGGGACGGCTCGTCCTGGCTCCCGCCGGTGCTGTCCTGGGTTGACATGCACGGTGGCTCAACACGCGAGCGTGAATAGTGGGGGGTCGCGGGGCCCGCTCCAGGCCGAGCAACCCCCCCCCCGACCCCCGCGCCCGGCGCGCCAGCACGCCCCCTGGGGGGGGGGGGGGGGGGGGGAAACCCACCCCCCCGTCCCTTCCAAGGGGTGGGAGGGTGCGGGCGGCCCCCCCCCTCTTAGGGAGGAGGGTGGGAAAGAAGGGGGGGGGGGGGGCGGAAAGCGGACGGGGCCTCCCTTCCTCTGGCCGACCGTGCGCCACCCGGGGGGGGGGGGGGGGGGGCGCCGTGTCCCCGCGCCTCCACCGGCGTGCCGCGGGCGGGGAGGGGCGGCGCTCCGGGTGCCGGGGGGGCGTGCCGGTGGCGTGCCGCGGAAGGGAGAGGGGGCGCCGCCCCCCCGCGTGGCCCCGCGTGGCCCCAAGTGGCCGCCGCCAGCGCCACACTGTCGGTCCTACGTTGACACCTAGGCACGAGGCAGGATGGCATCCCCTCTCCCCGCGACGGAGCTCCAGGCCGTGCCGACCGCCCGGGCCAGTGAGGCCGGCCCGGACTGGCGCAGGTTTGGCAGGTTAGGCCGCGCCCGGCAGGAGGAACTGCTGGCCTCCTTCCTGCGCGGTTCGGCCGGGGGGGTTTCGCTGGACCCGCAGCAACCCGAGGTGCAGACCATTCTGCGCGTCATTGGCAGCAAGGCCAAGCTCGCGGGCCAAACGCAGGTGGAGCTCAAGGTCGACCGAAGCCCCGTCTTTCACACCAAGGGCAAGCTAGGCTCCAGTCGAGCGGGCCGGTGCTTCTACTACCGGCTAGCGCCCCAAGGCGAATGGGAGGACGTGAGCTACCGGAAGGCCTTGACTGAGTTTAGGGCGCAGACAGCTACTGCCAAACTAAGCCACAAAAGGCGCCGCTCGGCCGCGGGCGTGCCAAACGACGAGCAGCAACGGGCCTTCCGGGCGGAAGTCGACGACCAGATCGTTCAGTACAAGCTCGGGGCCCTGCGTAAGCGCCGCGCGGCCGGGCTCGACCAGCTGGTGTCAGACGAGAGCGGCCAACTACTGGACTTCAAGGGAGAGGCCCAGGTCGACCACCTCACCCCGTTCAGGGACTTGGTGCACAGCTTCGTCCAGTCCGAGGACGGCCGGGTGCCGGTCGTCCGGCGCGTGCCGGGCACGGTCAGCCGCGATTTTGTGGATCGTGCCTATGCGGAGCGCTGGTCCCATTTCCACCACCAGCGGGCCCGGCTGCAGATCCTGTCGGCCGCCAAGAACCGCCGCCAGAGAAAGGCGCCCGCCCCGGTCGGCTAGGAGGGGCGGGGTGGCTGCTACGCTCTCACTGAGCTAGGTAGTTTATTTTTTTAGTGTTAAAAACTGGGTACCGAGACCTCCGCCCGGGCCGACCCAAAGCACCGAGGGAGAGGGCGCGAGCGCCTCCGGGGCGCCTCCGGAGGCAGACGGACTAGTCGTCAGGGGGCACACAGAGCGGTCGGACCCCTTCCTCTCCCCCCCCCCCCGCCCCCAGCGCGGGCTTTTTCCGGCTACTTCTTCCTCTGGTGGCCTAGTGCCTGCCAACCGGCGGCCGGTGCAGGCCATACCTGGCGCGGGTTAGGTCTTCTGGGGCGGCGCTGCCTCGGCTTCGGGCAGCGGACCAGCCCCAGCTTGCCTCCGACGGCGGCGGGGAGCACACAAAACAGCAGCAAACAGCCGGCGCAGGTCGTCCAGAAGGCGGCCTGCGTGCCCGGGCGCCAGGGCTCCGCCGGGGGCCGGGCCGCGGGCCGCCGGGTGGTGCCATTCCGCCTCGCCTCGTACTCGAGCTGGTAGTCGTGCAGCACGACCTCGGTCTCGCTCACCTGCTCCGCGGTCAGACATCCGCCGAGCGTCCGGTTGGCCAGACACTTCAGCTGCCGCCAGTCGTGAGCCCGCTGGACCAGCTCGCGCCACAGCTCGTGGGTGCCATTCAGCGTCCGGTGCTGCCACGCCTCGAACAGGGCCTCCGTCTCGCGCACGAGCGCGTCCACCCACCGGGCGTTGTCATCGTACATGGCCTGCAGCACTGCCAGTTTCGCGCGCAGACCCTGGATGTCGGCCAGCGTCGTCACGTTGGCGTCTTGGCCCGGGGGGGCTGCGCCAACTGGTGAGCCAGGTTCAGCAGGCTCGCTACGACCGCGCTGTTGTTGGCCCCGGGCTCGCAGCCCCGGTTGTTGGCCGGCGCCCCCGGGTCGCCGCTCGGCGGCACGGGCCGAGCGAGCCACGAGTTGTTCTGCGGCGGCGCCGCCGTCCCGCTGCGGTTGGCCGGCAGCCAGCGCCCGTTGACGCGCGTGACCCACGGCGCGTAGTCGTGGAGCGCGCGCTGCACCAGGCGCTGCCACTCGTCGTGCTGCGCCAGGGCGGCCGCCGTCAGGTTGCTGAGCTGGGCCAGCAGGACGCCGTGCTCGTCGTTGTACACGCTGTCGACGAGGGCGCTGGCCGCGCGCTGGCTGTCCGCCGTGGGCGCGGTGGACGACCAGCGGAAGCAAGTCCGTGCCCCCGCCAGCACTACCAGGACGCGCGGGTCGCACGGCGCGCCCGCCGGCGGCCGCCACACCTGCGTGGGCGCGGCGCCCGTGGGCAGCGCGTACGTGCCCGGCGCACAGCCCCCCGCCCACTGCTCCAGGCGCAACAGCCAGCCGGCCGCGGGCGCGGGCTGGGGCTGGTCGTACTCGAGCGCCAGGTTGCGCGTGCCGGGCAGCAGCACGCGGACGTCGGTCGGGCACGCGCAGTCGTCTCCGTCCGCCGGCCGGCTGGCGTTGGTCGCGTTGCCCGGCGCGGCCCCGCCCCCGAACCAGCCGCCGGCCTCGGGCACGCGCAGGACCGCCGTCACCCTGCCCCCGCCGGCGGCCGAGCGCCAGCGCAGGCGCGTCACGTCGGCCAGGGCGCCGCCGCTGGCGTTGTGCGCCAGCAGCTCCCAGCCCGCCAGGACGCGGCACACGTGGCCGGCGGGCTGGGCCGGGGCGTTGGCGCAGAAGGCGCGCTCGCGGCCCAGCGACGGAGTGGCCACGCCGTACACGGCGCGCACCAGGTCCGCCGGGCTCACGAGCGCCCGGCGCGGGTCGAAGTCCCGGGCGCTCGGCCGCTCGTGCAGCAGGGACCCGTGCTCCTGGCGGTGGAACTCCTCGTACGTAAACATTGTGTACGTGCCGTCGTGCAGGTCGCGCGGCCGCTCGGCCCGCCCCAGCCCGCCGCCCAGCGCCGTGTCCGCCAGGTCGCCGGCGGCTTCGGCCGGAGCGCTGCCGTTGCCGTCCACCCCGGGGCGGACCCCCAGCCGCACCGTGTTCAGGCACGTGCCCCCCGCGCCGCGCGAGGCCCGCTGGAACGAGCTGGAGCCCAGGCACACGTCGGTCGGCGCTACATCAAACACGTAGCGGCCGGAAGTGTCGGCCCCCGCGCCGGCGAAGCAGCCACCGCTCAGCGCGCATCCAAACTCGCCGGCCCAGTACCAGTCCCGGGCCAGCAGCTCGCTGCCGGCCGCGTCGACCTCCACCACTTCGAAGGCGGCCAGCGCGCGCAGCTCCCCCTCGAGCGCGTCCAGCTCGGACGCGTTGAGGTGCGCGACCAGGGGGTCGGCCCGGTCCAGCGCCAGCGCCAGCTCGACCCGCGGCGCCCGCGTGCCCCGCACCCGGTGCAGCCTGACCGCGCGGTTCGTGTGCGACAGCCAGCTGCTGGTGTAGCAGTTGGTCAGGTCCCGCACAGTGTCGTACTGCCGCAGCAGCTGCAGGTCCCCGGCGCCCAGGGCGGGCGGCTCCGGGGCCGGGTCGGCAGCGGCGGCCTCCAGCTGCGCGGCGGTGTGCGCCTGCGCGTTGGTGCCCTGCAGCCGCCACGCCTCGCTGCCGCCCAGCTCCGGCGGCGCGGGGGGTGCGCTCCACAGCGTCGTCGCCGGGTAGGCCGGCGTGGTCTCCACGGGCGGCGGCACCCGCTGCGTAAAGTCGGTCCACAGCCCGAGCGGGGGCAGCAGCCCCTCGACGGCGTACTGGAACTCGGCCAGCAGGGGCGAGTTGGCGGCCGCGCGCACGGCCAGCGCCCACTGCTGCGGCAGCAGGCCCGCCAGCGCCGAGGGCGACAGGTGCCAGTCCAGCTCGTCGGCGGGCAGCGACGGCGGCGGCGGGAGCCCGTCCCGTGTCAGCACGCCGGGCGGCCGCAGCTGGGCGGCGCCCTGCTCGACCAGCTGCAGCGTCAGCGTCCGGAACGCCCGCGCGCTCTGCGTGCTGGTGTCGCACACGAGCTGCTCGCGGACCGCCTGCAGCTGCTCCCCGGCCGCCGCCACCTGCGCGGCGGACGCGAGCGCCGAGCCGCGCGACCAGAAGCAGTGGGCCAGCCGTTCGCCCGAGGGGGCCGTGCTCGCGAGCAGCGGCCGCACCCCCCCCACGGCCCCGTCCAGCCCCCACAACTCCTGTGGGCCCAGGCACACGGCCGCCAGCAGCCCGCGCACGTCGGTGGCGCTGCCGAGGTCCAGGCCCGGCGCCCCCGCCTCCGTGTCCTCCGGCGCTTCCTGGGCCGGCGCCTCGCCCGCGAACTGGCGCGCCCAGGTAAAGCGCGTCACGTCCACGACGGGCGCCAGCGGCCGGGCCCCGAACCACGCGCTGTCGGCCGCGGCGGCGCCGAAGGCCGAGGGCCGGGGCACGGGCTCGGCGGGCCCCGCGCACTCGCCTGCGCTCCCCAGCGCCTCGTGGGCGGCGCCGGCACGCAGCCACGTCACGTTGGCCAGCAGCGCCGCCTCCGCCTGCTCCGGCGCCAGCCAGGGCGCGCGGGCCGGGCAGCGCCGCCCCGTCGCCCGCAGGCGGCAGCCGGTGCAGCGCAGGTCGTCGGCCAGGGCGCCGAGGCGGCAGCGCGAGGGGCCCCAGTGCTTGGTCATGGCGTCGCCGTCGAAGCCCGTGTCGCGCAGCCCGTACAAGACCCAGCGCAGGTCGCACAGGGCCAGCAGGCGCAGCTGGTACAGCCACAGGCTGCCGTCCGCGTGGCGCACCGCCTGCCACAGCCGGGACTCGTGCACGGGGGCGGTGGCGTCCGGCCCCGCCAGCGCCCGGGGCGCCACGCCGTACTCGCGCGCCTGGCCGGGCGCGGCCCCGTACGGAGTCGTGGGCAGGAACGGGTACAAACCGCGCGGCAGCGACAGCGCCAGCTCCTCGTGCTCGTGGCCCACGTGTTCCCGGTAACGCTCGCGCCCGTACAACAGGCGCTGGGCCAGGCCCGCCACCTCGGCGGCCGTGGCGCTGGACTTGCCCAGCACCGACGCAAACTGCGTCATCAGGCCCCGGGTCGCGCCCTGGGCCTGCGTCACGGCCCCGCCCAGGGCCCGGATCTCGGCCACCAGGCGGTCGCTGCCGTCATGCAGCCCGTCCACGAGCCGCTGTGCGTCCTGCAGGCTGCCGTCCAGGGCGCCGAACCTGCATCCAGCTGCTGCGTCAGGCTGTTGAAGTTCTGCCGGATGTCCTGGGCGTCCGTCTCTAGGTTGGACAGGCGCGTCCCCAGGTTGCCGAGCGCCGCGCTCCTGACCTGGCCCAGCCACCCCTCGACACTGGTAGTCAGGTTCAGGGTCTGCAGCTGCCCTTCCGCCAGCAGCCGCTGCCGCTCCGCGATCGCCCCCAGCCCGGTGCCGTTCTTGCGCATGTCCAGCACCTCGGTCAAGAACTGCTCCAGCGCGTCCGCGTTCGCGGCCACGTCCAGGGCGGACCGGGCCACCGTCAGGCGCAGGCTCTCGGCCCCGTCCACCTCGACGAGGCTCGGCTTGCAGAAGTAGTCGTACTGGCGCGCGTTGGCGGTGCCCCCTGTCCCGACCTTGTACACCTGCTTCGTGACCAGGGCCCGGTTGAAGCTGGGCAGCGGCACTGTCGTGCCGGGCTGGCCTCGCACGGTACAGTTGGCCCCGGGCGCAAACTCCAGCGTCGTGCCGCCCGCCCCGCCGCTCGGCCGGTAGCAGCGGTTGAAGGCCGCGGCCCACGCGGTCGGGTCGGTCGAGTTGGGCCAGAACTCCCGCCCTTGGCCGTCGCGGTACGCGCACACGGCCCGCGCCGCCGCGCAGTCCAGCTGCGGCCCGCCGCTGTCGTCGGTCAGCGCCTCGAGCGTCTGGAGCTGGCGGACCGCGTACTGCAGCGCGCTCGACAGCTCGAGCAGGCCGGGGTTGCCGCCCAGGTTCTTCATGAAGTCGGAGTCACACCGGTCCTCGCTCACGGCGGGCTCCTGCCGGAGGGCGGCGCGCAACGAGGCGAAGTCCAGCAGCGGCACGCAGTAGCTGAGGCCGCGGTTGCGCACGCAGCCCTGCAGCTGGCCGTGCGTGCGCAGGCGCCCCCACGTCGAGCCGTTGCGCGGGTCCAGGCGCTCCCAGGGGTTCAGGGGGCACACCTTGAGCCCCTCGTCGCTGGACTCGGCGCAGGGGCACTCGCGGCCGGCCAGCAACCCCACGGCCGACGGGTCGCCGGAGGACCGGAACCAGAACTGCGCGCTCACCAGCCTCTGCTCGGCGCTGCAGAAGTAGCGCCGGAACGTGGCCAGCTCGCCCTCGCCTTGCGCCTCGACCCAGCCCCCACCGTCGTCGTCCAACAGCAGCCACAGGCTGTCCAGCAGCGCCCGGCGCAGCGCGGCGGCCCGGTCGCCGGACCCAGCGCACCTGGCCGCCACGGCCCGGGCCGCGTCGCCGTCGGCGGCCAGGCCGCAGTACAGGTCCTTCTCGCTCAGTTCCGTACAGTTGCTCCAGCGCCAGGACTCGGTCCAGCCCTGCGCGTCGATCTGCGCCGGCACGCACTCGTACGTGTGTTGGTCGTCCCGGGCGTCCTTCGTGCCGTTCACGAACTTGCAGCGGTTGTCGCTCGCAAAGGAGCGCGGGTACATGGACGCCGGGCCCGGGACGGCGCTGTCCGGCCCGCGGCAGGCGGCGCTCTCGGCGCTGGCGTTGTACGGGCCGCCGCCGAGCGGGCGGCAGGGCGGGTCCCACTGCCACTGCGTCGGGTAGCCGCGCTCCGCCCGCGTGGCCTGGTGCTTGGCGCTGGTCCGGTCGATCGTGTCCGAGTCGTCGCGCGTCGGGTAGCCGGGCAGCCGGGGGGCCAGCCCCACGTCCTGCAGCCAGCGGTGCATGGCGTCGGCGCTGCGGACGGCCGCGAGCCGCCCGGCCGGCGGCCGGTCGCCCGGCGCGCTGCGGTCGCCGCCGAAAGTGACGCGGTCCAGCTCCAGCAGCCAGGCCGGCGGGGCGCGGTGGGCCAGCGTGTCGGCCCAGTGCTGGGCCTGCGCGCTGGCGCAGGCCTGGTGCCAGTCGAGCGGCGACCAGACCACGAGCTGCCGCGTCAGGTCGTCGGCCATGTACTCGTCCCACAGGTCCGCGGTCTCGTCGGTGTCGGCGCCCAGGTCCAGCTTGCGCCGGTCCCGGCGCTTGCTCACGGCGAGCACGATTTGCATGATGCCGTACGCGAGCCCCGTGACCGGCGCGCCCAGCACCGCCACGCCCCCGGCCAGGCCCCCGTACCAGTACGGGCTGTTGTTGACGTTGCGGATGTGCTGGATCAGGCGGCTGGAACTGGCGCCGGCCGCCTGTACGCGCGTGGCAAAGTACGTGGCCGTGCGCAGCCTGGCCTGCGCGTGGTGCAGGGCCAGGGCCTTGGCCTGGTACTGGGCGGGCGGCACGAAGCCCGACGTGTCCTGGCTGCACAGCAGCGGCGCCAGGCAGGCGTACGAGTGGTTGAGCTCGTGCGACCACAGCTCTAACAACACCGCCTGCTTTTGCAGGCTGTCGCCGACGTCGGCCTGCGAGCCGCCTTACACGCTGGCGTACGCTAGCCGGGCTTCGGCCAGCTGCTGCATGGTGTAGTGCCTGGCGCCCGCGCCGGCCAGCGCGCAGCCGCCGCACACGGGCAGGCTGACGTGCATGAGCGCGCCCGCGGGGGCCGGCACGACCTCCTGCTGCAGGCGGCGGCGCGCGCCCGCGGTGCCGTTGTCCAGCAGGTCCGCGGGCCACACGCCGCGGTCCTGCGCAAACAGGGCCTGCGCCACGAAGCCCGCGCGGGCCTGGCGCGTGTTGCCGTACACGGGCTCGAACTCTGGCTCGAAGTCGTCGCGCAGCATCTCGTTTTCCAGCTCGCCCTCGCACGTGCCGTGCTCGTGCAGCCGCAGCTGCAGGGGCAGGTACTCGGTCACCTCGGCGTCCGTCTCGTACGTCACGCCCAGGCACGACGCCCACACCGGCACGCGGCGGCCGCTGCTGAGGTTCAGCAACAGGCGCACGCGGTCGGCGCCGCCAAAGGGCTGCTGGCACGCGTCAAAGTCCAGGGTCAGCTGGTGCTCCGGCACCGCGCCGGCCAGCGACGCCGCGCCGTCGCGCTGCACGCGGTCCACGACGGTGCTGCGGAGCCTGGCCCCGAGCGCCGCGCCGGCCCACAAAACCCAGCGCCACGCCGTTGGCCACGCCCGCGACGAACGACCAGCCATGCTCAAGGAACAGAGGGGGGGGATGTGATGTTGCTTTTGGCCACGTACCCCATGGGAGTGATGAGCAGGCAGGAGGAAAGGGAGGGAGAGAGAGGGAGGGGGGCTCCCTTTTTCTCCGCTCCCTCTCCTTTCTCTCCTCCCCTTCTTCCTGCCTGCTCATCACTCCCTTTTCAGTGCGCTAGTCTGGACATAAAAAGGACTAGCGGCCCCCCCCCATTCCCGACGAGCCAACCTCCTCCTCTTATACTGCCATGCAGTCCGTCGCGACCAAGGCACCACGCGAATTCCCCCCTGGCTGGGCAGCGGTGGTCGTGGACATGCAGAACGACTTTGGCCACACAAAGGAGGCACTCACATTGGCAGGCAAGGATAAACCCCACGCCCTGGACCTTTGCATCCAGGAGATCCACCAGCTGATCAAACTGCGGGGCTGGGACCTGGTGGTCTTTACGATGGATAAGCACCCGGCGGCCGAGTTATGCAAACATAAACATCATAATCCGCCTAAAGTAAAGCACGCAGCACACATCTCCTTCCGGAGCTCCTCGTATCACTCTGAAGAAGGCGATGATGTTGCCAACAAGGCATTAGCTCTTCGCACAAGCGATCGCATAGAAAAGTATGCATTGCTCAAGACCGAACCGTTCGACTCGTGCACTTATAACTTGTGCGGTGGGCGCCCCATCAAGCAGACGTTATACCCCGACCACTGCGTCATGGGTGCGTGGGGATCCGACTTGATCACGCCACTGCACGACTTGGCACCGACGTTTTTGGCGAGGGAGCGGAAGCAAACGCCGCTAGCAAACCAGGCGTATCTCGAGCAAACTGCAAGCGAGCGTGTTACTCGGTACCTCCCCGTCGGCGCACCGCAGAATCCCACCATGTTTTTTGACAAGGGTATGGACCGCTTCTTAGACGCCAGTTCCGCCATCTTTATGAACGACGACAAGACCGAAGTCACCAACGCTAACCCTAGAATCGGTGCCCCGCTCGCTAACGTGAGTCTGACCCAAATCCTGCGCGCGAACGGGATCCGGAACGTGGTGGTCGCCGGTGTAGCGGCTGATATTTGCGTAAAGCAGACGTGCCTCCACCTGGGTCGCCAGGGATTCACTGTCTGGGTTGTGAGTAGTACCACGCGGCCATTCGCTACGCAATTTAGCCTCGCTGAGACAGGCGCAGACTGGCTCTTACCGTACGTACGGGACCTAACGCGATCGACAGGGCCACAGACTGTCGCGCCCGCCAGGTCCCTGCCGGATTCGGTCTCGGCGGCCGCGCGACAGCTCTATGCCAACATTGCTTTCCGGCTAAGCGGTAACAAGGACGTTACCAAGGTGCTCATCCGACGAGCGACGCTGGCCCAACAAGAGAGAGCACAACAACGCGAGCCCGCCGTGGATTCTCACTGGCTTTCGAAGACCTGGATTCCGCCGGTGGGGGGTTACCTGTTTGGGAAGGGCGCGAGGCTGGCCGGCCAGGATTATCAAAATTTGGGCCCGCGAGATGCCTGCCTCTCGTTTGAGTGCCGACGGCCCTATAAAACGGAGGAACTGAAGCCATTTGATGAGGCGCGTCCTCGATTCGCTAGGGTGGTGAATACGCAGCGGCCCAGCTCCACAATCGATGGCTCGCAATATGAAACTCCAGTGATAGTCCCAGCTCAATGCGTTATGGCGGTAGCGGACTTGTACATGCCGTTCACTTGTTCCATGGGCCCGAACCTTATCCTCTATTTCCCCGCCGACAACGCTGCCAAAGCTAATCCACACGGAGTGCACCGGATCAATGTCTTCGACGTACCGCCGGAGGTAGAGCAGTACGCACTACGCCCAAAGTCACCATGGAGTGCAAGAGTTGAATGCATCAAGAGAGCGCAGAGGTTACTGCAGGACAAAGTTGACTTTATGACCAGTCACGCTCTCGCCATCGCAGACTTGCTACTGAAGAACATGGAGCATTACGTCGAGGAGTTTCCTCTCTGGTACAACGAGCAGGGCCGGGCACAGCCGGTAGAAGAGCCGAAGAAAAAGGGCATGATCAGTGCTGCACGTCATGGCACGACCAAGCTTGCTCACTTCTGGCTGACGCTGACCGTGCGCAAAATCTCAAATCCAGCTAAGGAACTCTTGCTATGTTCGACAGACTGCAATGACTATTATACTGTGCACGACGGCCTCTTGAAGGTATACACGCGCGCCTCCGAGAATTGGGAAAAGAAACGTGCGGCTACACAGAGACAAGCTTTGCAAAATCTGGGGTGGGACTGGCAGCTCTTTTTCCAGACCTACGTGGACTCCAGGCAGGGCGCGGATGACAAAGAGGCGGGGCCGCAATTCTCTATCTGCTCTCCGCATGCACAGTGCTTCCTGTACCCGACGTCGGACAAGGCGTTTGAGGGCGACCAGGAGTTTCAGCAGGCGTACGAGAGAGTCGTAACGCGCATGCAAGAATTTCTCAAGGCGTACGGATCCCAAGATGCATCGCAGCCTAAAGCGTTCGTGGACGCCCTGGCGTGCCTACACATGTGTGACCAAGAGCTGGGGAGACGTTCGTATGGCTAGTAGCAGCGCAAGGGGGAGGGAAGAAGGGAGAGAGAGAAACAATCCCCCCCCCCCCTTGCGGGGGGCGAGCCGCTGGTGTATTTCGGCCCAAGCCAAAAAACAGCCCGGCTGCCAGCGCCCCCCCCCTGCGAGCGGTCCGGCGGAGGCCGTGCGCTGGTTACTGGCCACTCCCGAAAAGAGCGGGCCAGGCCCCGTCGGCGCCGGCCAGGATGCAGCATACTTCCCCTCCCTGACCGTGCGCGGCACTGCCGAGAAAACAAGAAGGACTGCCAGCAGAAGAAGCACAGGTACCCAGACATAGCGTAGGAGTTAGCCAGCGGCCACGATAGCAGATGGAAATAGGCAGGAATTTTGCGCACACTGTTTTTCTAGCAGGTAGGACTTTCTTTGCGTATTAAAGACCGTCATCTTAGAATGGCTAGGGTAGGTTAGGCAAGTGCCCTTGGCAAAGAAGAGGAAGAAAGTGGGACAGGGGCCAAAGGGAATTCGGACATGGACTGTGGCGAGGCGCCTTGCTCTTCGCACCCTAGCCAAGACTACCACCTCACTCTCTTCTTCTCCGGTGCCGGCTGTTCAGCAAAAAAAAAGGCCGGATGGCTAATTCAAGGCCTGCTGCGGGAGGCTGAGGTTACCACTGAATTTTTTTAATTAGTCTCAGACTTTTTGCCCTAGTTTCCTGGGCGTGCTCTCTAGCAGCCCCACTTCCTCTAGAACAGAAGTTCCTGCAACGCTCGCTGCGCAGCGGCGGACAGCGAGCCCCTGGCCACCGCTCGTTGCTGGCGCGCGGCCTCTTCCTCTGCGTCCTGTTGGCGTTGCTGCTCCAGGCGCCGGCGCTCTGCTTCCTGCTGGCGTTGCTGTGCCAGGCGCTGACGCTCTGCCTCCAGCCGTGCCGCCTCCAGCCGTGCCGCTCGCAGTCTCTCTGCTTCCAGCAGTGTCGCTCGCAGCCGCTCGGCCTCCTCCAGCCGCTTCGCCGCCTCCCGGGCTGTTTCGTGCGGGGGGTCTGCGGCGGGGACGGCGGCCTCTAGGCGCCTCTTCTTGTGCACGGGGGAAGCCTTCTCCAGGGGAGGGGGTGACGTAGGGGCACGGCCGCCGGAGGTGTTGCCGGAGGTGTTGCCGGAGGCGCGGCCGCAGCTTTGTCCAGCCTCTCTTCTGGCGTGTACCTGGCGGCCAGCTCGGCCTCGACGCGTTCCTGGTCCAGTGTCGTCACGGCCACCCGGCGGGCCTTGGCACAGTGGTCCCTGCGCATGGCCGTGTCCTGGCTGTCGAGCCTGGCGTACACGAGGTACACCGGCACTTGGCGGGGCTCGGCGCCCGTGCCCCTGCCGCCTAGGCGCTGCACTCGGCCGACCACTTGGGAGTCCTGTGCGTACGTGTAGCCTGGCTCCAGCACCAGCAGGCCGTCGGCATACGTCAGGTTGAGCCCTACCCCGCCCGCCTTCTTGGATAAGAGCAGCAGCACGAGCCCGGGAGGAGGGGCCGGCGCCCAGAACAGGGCCTCGGCGCTAGCTCTGGCCTGCTTAGGAGTGTCGCCGCTGAAGTGCAGGACTCGCCAGGAGGGGGGCTGTGGCACGGGCTCCATCTGCTGGCGCAGTCGCAGGTACGCCTCCAGTTCGGCCAGCACCCGCACCCACTCGCTCGTCGCGACCCAGCGGCCGGTCTGGTGCGTCTGGCCCCAGCGCCGCAGTGTCTGGTACACAAACTCGAACTTGGCCAAGAGCACCGGGGGAGGCAGCTCCGTCAGGGCGGGGTCCCCCCGGCCAGGCCCGCTGAGCGCCGAGTTGCCGCAGGGGATTCTTGAGCTCTGCCTGGCTCAGGGCTGGCGGCCAGGTCTCGGCATCGTCTTCGCCGCCGGCCCGCCGAACGAGCTTGCGGCTGAGGACCTCGAGTGGTAGCCCCGGGCTCAGCCTCTTGCGCTTGCGCTGCAGCGAGTCCACGAGCCGGACGCAGGGCCCGGGCTCTTCACTGCCCCAGGGCACCAGGGGATGGCTGCACAGGCCCCGCAGCTGCGCCCGGAGCTGCCGGATGAGGCGCAGAAGCTGCGAGAGCCGCTGGCGCTGTGCGGGGCCGCGCTGGCGGCCCCTGAGCAGGGAGGCGTACTCGCGGCTCTGGAGGTTGAGGCTGGCGGTGACGCGGTCGTACTTGGCGTGTGCGTGCCTGGGCCAGCCGTGCGCGGAGAGGTACTGGACCTGGTGGGTCAGCCGTGGCATCGACTGGCGGATGTGCGCCGTGTCCTCGGCCTGCACTTCGATACAGCGTGGCTGGATCAGGTCTTGCATGGCTGAGCGCAGGTCGGCTTCCTGGACGTCATCCTTGCCCCCGTGCACCTGGCCGGTCAAGAGGAACCAGGCCGACACCATTTCACGCACCCGGGCCTCGAACGGGGTGCCTGACAACAGCAGCGTGAAGCGGCGGCCGCCTAGCAAGGGGTTGGCGGCGCCAAAGACTTCGGCGTACCGGGGTAGCTCGCCAACCTCGTTCGGGACCGCGTTCTTGAAGTGGTGGCTCTCGTCCACGACCAGGACCTGGAACAGGTCCCGGGCGCCTTGCCAGTCCGGGGACCCGAGCCGCTTCTTGAAGGTGTCGCACGTGCTGAGCACGAAGTAGCGTGGCGCTGCCCCCTGTCCTCCGGGGCGCAGGGCTCGGACCAGGTCGGCCACCCGGGCCGAGCCGTGGAAGAGCAACACCCCGGGCCGGCCGGGGTAGTCGCCCAGCCGCCGCAGCTCGGCGTGCCACGTAGGCAGCACGGCGGTCGGCACCAGGAGCAGGGCGGCGCGGAACTGCGGGTGGCACAGGAACAGCTCCCGGAGGGCGGCACAGCTGGTCAGGGTCTTGCCGTAGCCCATGCCGTAGGTCACAATCGCGCCGCCCACCGTGTGCGGATCGCAGAGACGCAGGATCCGGGCCACGCCCGCAGCTTGGTGTGGGTACAGCACGCGAGGGACAGTAGTAGCGCTCATCGTCTCGGTAGCTTCGAAAGTAGCTGGAGGACAGAATTCTGGGGCAGAGACGAGCGGCGCTCGGGGCGCGCCCCCCCCCCCCGCGCACGGCGGTCGCGCGCTGGCCAGCGCGTGCTGGCACGCGGGCCGGTCGCGCGTGCTGGGTCGGCAGCGGCACGCACTGGCACTCCGCCCGGCCACGGGCGCCTGTGGGCGGCGGCACGTCTGCCCGCACGCCGCCCGGCCGCGGGCGCCTGTGGGCGGCGGCACGTCTGCCCGCACGCCGCCCGGCCGCGGGCGCCTGTGGGCGGCGGCACGCCTGCCCGCACGCCGCCCGGCCGCGGGCGCTGGTTGGCAGCGGCACGTGCCGGCACTCCCCTGGCCGGCGGGCGCCCGTGAGCGGCGGCACGCACTGGCACGCTCCCCCCTCCCGGTGGGGGGCACCCCCTCCCGCGGGCACGTGCGCCCGTGGGCGGCGGCACGCACGGCTGGCGCCGACCCCCCCTCCCTGTCCTCCCCTCCCCAGGGCGCGCGCGAGCGGCGCGCACGGCGGGCCCGTGGCAGCACGCGGCGGTGCGCGCTCTCTCCTGACTGCGGGCACGCGCGCGGGGGGGGGGGGGCGGCGCGCGCCGCCGGCCTGGCCCCGGGCTGGACCACCGTGTGCTGCTCACAAACTCACTGGACCGCAGGCCAGTCAGACAAGCTAACTTTCCTACGCCCAGCCCACGACATGCTCAGTACCGCTGGCACCTATACCGTGCTGCACCCGTCGCACTCCCCCGTGAAGCTGATCTTTGCGGCCGAGGAAGAACCCGACTGTGCCCGCGTCGAGCTGCGAGAGAGCCTGCAGGCCCTGCTGGACTACGTCTGCGATCCGGCGCACGGCTTTCCGGCGAACCCCTGGGCCGCGCAGGCGCTGCCGCCGCTGCAACAGCTGCTAGCCCAGGCGGACTTTGTCGCGCACTGCGCCGAGCTGGACCAGCAAGAAGAAAAGCAGGCGGGGCACGCCGAGGGCCAGCTGCGGGACTTGGTCCAGCGTGCACCGGGAGTACGCCTGCCCGTCCTGGATGGCGTGTGGCGCAAGGGCGACTGGGACCGGCTCAGTGACCTCGTGGCCGCGCTGCACACGGCGACCGACTACTACCAGCACTTGCACGCCCAGCAGGAGGCGGCCCTGATGCACGGCCACGGCCTACAGGAGGACGCGGAGCTCGCGGCGGGCAGCGACGAAATCACCAATTGCTTGTTGCAGCGCCTCCATCCCTACACGCAGGTGGTGCAGGCGGTGCGCGCGGTGCTGGAATCGGAGCTCGGCGGGGCGGGGGCGGCGGCGGCGGCGGAGCCGGATCTGCCGGCCCGGAAGAAGGGCCGGGGCGGGGCAGCGACACGCCGGCAGTGCTTCCTGGTGCCGCAGGCGCTGGAGGAGCTGGTGGTCCGCGGGCGCCCCGCCATACTAGCCCTAGCCGCGCGCCAGCTCGTGCAGCTGGACTCGGCCGAGCAACTCAAGGAACTAGTGCAGGAGCTGCGCACCGAGACGCGTTGGAAGCCCAGGCCCCTGGGTACGTCGTTGCCGGCGGCGCAGGCCAAGGCGCTGGTGCGCAGCCGGCAGTTCTACGGGTGCCTGTACGTGGCGGCGATGGCTGCGCAGGCGACGGCGGTGGTGTGCAGCGTCGAGGCCATCAGCAACTTCCGCCAGCGCAAGGGGCTCCTGCCGGTGGTGGACACCCTCAAGCAGCTGCAGCACCGCGTGCTCGGCTTCGGCGCGGACCCGGTGGCCCGGCAGCGCCTGCTGTGCGTGTTGTACAGCTTTGCTAGGCTGTGGGCGGCCACCGGCCAGAGCCTGAGCGTGCCCGTGACAGAGCTGTACACGCTGGCGTTGGAGGCCCTGCCCCTGGCGCTGACCCCGGTGCTCCAGGCCAAGCGCACGGCCGGGCGTGGCGCCTCGTTGCTGCAAGTAGATCCCGTGAGCAGGGCCCGCCGCCTAGCCAGCTTACCGCTGCTGGGCTCCGGCCTCGGCGGTCCGGAGCGCCGGTGCTTTAGCTTGTCGCGCACTGGCCGGGCCGAGCCACAGACCCAGACGACGGAACTGCGCTTGCTGTACCTGCCCGTGTGCCTGGCGCCGACCGAACGCGCCACCGGACTGCAGAGCTCCGAGCTGGTGACCGAGGCGGGCCGAGCGCTGCAGGCCCTGGCCCGGGCTGTCTGCGTGGACCCCGCTACGTCGGCCCTGCTGGCCTGGCGGCCCGAGAGCGTGCAGAGGGCGGCCGAGGCAGCCCCCGGCCCGGCCCAGGCCCGGCTGGCCCTGCTGCCCAACGCCTTTGGGACTGGTGCGCCGGAGTGCTCGATCACGGCCTACCGGGGCGGGCTGAGCTACACAACTAAACATTCGACAATCTTGGGGGTATCCCTTTTTCCGAAATTTTCCATGAAGTATATGGACTTTTTTGAAAACGTGTGGAAATGAAAGGAAATCAATTCACTGATTGCAGAACATATAAAAATAATATTAAAACATGTTTTTATTAATTGTAATACACTTTAACTTCATCTTCAGAGGTGGGCAGGAACCGGTCCGACACGGTAATCTTTCTCCTTTTTCATAGTCCCGGCTACTATGAATCTATGATGATAACAATGCCCAACATGCAGAATTTGCTTTTAAGTTTGTTTATCTTTGTTTACATTAAGCATTTTACTTTATTATGATAATAAACATTGCTTTTACCTACAATAAATTCCCCCCGGGGGGGGGGGGGGAGGGGGGAGGGGGGAACGGGGGAGGAAGAGAAGTGCGATGTCGCCACGCAAAATACATAGATTCTACAACAAAATTTCTTTAATTACTAAAAAAAATAATAAATCTAACTCCGTAATATCATACTAACTAAATTAGAAGTTTGTTTAACTCTTGCACGCGACAAACGTTCTTAATCACGCTTTCGACCATAACAAACCTGCCAGTGCAAAAAATTACGATTAATACTACACTACTACAAAGAAAAAAAACACAAAACAAATTCAAACATCTTTCAGATGAAGGAGAAAAGTGAAAGCTATGCAAACTACCTGGTGCGTGCATTTGAAGTTAGCGCCGAGTCAGCGCAAGCGATGCTAAAACAAACTCCCATGCGTTAGGTGAGCTGGGAGCGGTGAGACCGGTGCCGCGTTGGGGGGTGGAAGGTGAGTTACCAGCAGACAGAGCGCCAGCTGCCATCCGCGCGATGAGATCCTCCAGCAAGCTTTCTCTCTCGCTCTTACTATTTTTGTTGTTGTTGTTGTTGTTGCTGTTGTTGTTGCTGATGTTGTTGTTGTTGTTATCATTATCATCATAGTTTTTCTTGTTCTTGTTATTCTTCTTCATCTTCTTCTTCACTCTCTCGTTCTCTTCTTCTGAGCTTTCCTCCTCCTCCTCCTCCTCCTCCTCCTTCTCCTTCTTCGAATTCTTCCTCTTTCTTCTCTCCTCTTCCCGTTGTCGCTTCTCTTGCGCCTCTTTTTCCTTCCGATCTTGCGCTTCTTTTTTCTTCCTTTCCTCCTCTCTCAACTTTCTTTCTTCTGCTAGCATTTCCTTAATGGATGCGGCTTGTTCTGACATTGCCTTGTTCACAAGATCCTGAACGACTTCTTTCGACACGCCGGCGGACGAACTACCCTGAATACAATACCGGTCGCCGTTGTTTTGAAAGAAGTCGTTCATTTCTTGCGAACAAGGCAGTGGCAGAACAAACCAACAGCAACGACAACAATAACAACAAAGAATAATAATAATAATAATAATAATAATAATAATAATAATAATAGTATATCTCCTGCCAATTGCTGAGACAAAAGGCCATGTGCATCCAGTCCTCCATTCCATAAGGAAAGTCTCCACACCAATCGGTGGAATAAAGGAAGTGACGGCATAGAACATCACTCTAGGAACTTTATACCAATCAGCCCATGGAAAGGGACCGATGGCCTATGTACTCCCTAAATAATAATAATAATAATAATAATAATAATAATAATAATAATAATAATAATAATAATAATAATAATAATAATAATAATAATAATAATAATAATAATAATAATAATAATAATAATAATAATAATAATAATAATAATAATAATAATAATAATAATAAAGTTTGAAAAAAAAATGTCAGCGCTTCCCGTTAGAGAGATTATACTCGGAAAAAAAAAGACAGGGAAAGGCTCACTGATAGAATGCCACACACACTAGCTAGCCATACTAAAGCTAGTAGCTATACTCCCCTCTCTAAACTATATGCTGCGGCGCCCAAAGAGACCTTTTGACCCCCCCCCCCCCGGGGGCCCCCCCCTCACAAAAAAAAAGAAAAAGAAGAAGAAGGAGTAGGAAAGATTATACCTCCAACGACATGTCCACTTCATCAGCGTCGACCGCGGGCTTTTTGGACTTCGGCTTGCCTAGTCACGTCAGAAATTAGAAACACTGAAAAAAAAGCACACAAAAAAAGATGAAATTTTGCTAGTACCTGGCTTTTTCTTGCTGGACCCCTTAGGCATAGGAGGCTCAGGGGTCTCTTCTTCTTCAGGGACGTCTGGAACGTCTGGAACATCGTCGACGTCGATGGATTCTGCACAAAGAACCAAACAATATTACATACATCCTTCATTTTTCATTACATACAATGTTGCTACCGAATCTCAGTTTTTTTGGCCTGCCCGAAGAGCGAGGCTCAGTCGGGCCCTTTTTTTGATTCTTCTTCTAACGTTTCAGGCGAGCATGCAGTAAATATGCAAAATAAAGAAAAGGAAGATGCCAAAAAAAACAAAAACAAAAACAAAAAAAAAAAAAACAAAAAAAAAACAAAAAAAAAAAAAGATGGAGCTGGTGGAGAAAAAGAATAATAACATGTATATGAAGAAGAAAAAGAAAAATGGAAGAAGAAGAGGAAGAAGAAGAAGAAGAAGAAGAAGAAGAAGAAGAAGAAGAAGAAGAAATGACCTTGTTTGCTTCGTACAGAAGCAAAAGCTCCCGCTTCCGCCAGTTGCAAATCATAGGCGGGTTCGTGGGGTTACCGACGTAGAGGAGCCACGCGGGCTTCACCTGCTTCTCGAAGTCCATCGGCGACGGATCAAGCATGCAAGAGTGTTTAAGGTTAAAACCAAAAAAACCCATGAGCTGATATTGGATTTCGTCAGCCTTGCCATCGCCGTCAGTGTCGACCTCGCGCGCAGCAAAAATGAAGCGCTTCGATCCTGCAACATCCAAGTATAAAAAATATGTGCAGCTTGTGAATTTTGAAAAACATACAGTACCTCGATTGACTTGCGCAGGAGTCTTCTTGCGCCAACCAATGGGAAAGACAATGAAGAGCCTGCAAATAAAAGATAAACAATCAGTTTATAAAAATCTTTCATACTTATAGGGAAAAAGACCCGGGAGCACAAGGTGAAGTTTCACCCTCACATGTCTCCACTTGCGTGGACGCCTTCAGTTCGAAATTGTTGTACTTTGTAAGTGCAACGTCGAGCGCGAGCGCCCCCTCCCGATGTTTGTTGTCCTCGGATGTGAACTTAAAGAGCAAGCTAATTAAAGCAGCAGCAAAAGAGGAATAATAATAATAATAATAAAAAGAGAGTTTAAATTAAAAAAAAATGGCAGCGCTTCCCGTTAGAAGAAATATACTCGAAAAAAAAAACAGGGAAAGGCTCACTGATAGAAGGCCACACACACTAGCTAACTATACTAAAGCTAAGTATCTATACTCCCCTCTCTAAACTATGCTATCGAATAATAATAATAACAATATAATAATAATAATAATAATAATAATAATAATAATAGTGTATCTCCTGCCAATTGCTGAGCCAAAAGGCCATGTGCATCCAGTCCTCCATTCCATAAGGAAAGTCTCCACACCAATCGGTGGAATAAAGGAAGTGACGGCATAGAACATTACTCTAGGAGCTTTATACCAATCAGCCCATGGAAAGGACCGATGGCCTATGTACTCCCTACTCTAGGAGCTTTATACCAATCAGCCCATGGAAAGGACCGATGGCCTATGTACTCCCTAAATAATAATAATAATAATAATAATAATAATAATAATAATAATAATATGTATCGTCTGCCAATTGCTGAGCCAAAAGGCCATGTGCATCCAGTCCTCCATTCCATAAGGAAAGTCTCCACACCAATCGGTGGAATAAAGGAAGTGACGGCATAGAACATTAATCTAGGAGCTTTATACCAATCAGCCCATGGAAAGGGACCGATGGCCTATGTACTCCCTAAATAATAATAATAATACTATATCTGAGGCGTACTGATGCAGCTAATGGCATATCCTCAACGGACATAAGCCTCCAATACCCTTGTTCGAGGTCCTCCACCCCCCCGTGTCAGTCTCTCGCCTGATGATCGGGGCCACCGATGGAGCTCCTGAGGGCAAGACTGCACTAAGCCGAGGTTATTCCGCAGTCCCAGCAACCTCTTGCAAGACGTCACCGAATGTGCAAGTGCATACACCAAGCGCGGTTGCTAGAGCTGCCTCAAAACCCCACCCATAACAATCTGGTGTCTGCTGGGTCCTGGGCTATCAACCAGCATATGCGGAGTTTAAGATCTTTTACGCGCGCAACGACCCTCCTCCCCAGCATCTACCACCAAAGGGTTATGAGTTAGCGTCACAGTTTAACGCCTTGAGGCCATTGGGCTGAATAATAATAATAATAATAATAATAATAATAATAATAAATAATAAAAGAGGAACAGAAGAAAAAGCTAATAATAATAATAATAATAATAATAATAATAATAATAATAATAATAGTGCTTCTCTGTCAATGGCTGATGCAAATCTGCACATGCGCCTCCATCGTCTCACCCGTGAGGAGAGTACGAAGAATTGACGATAGGCTCTAATGACACCCCCGCAAGGGCAGTTCCAACACTTCCAGACGGACCGGTATGTTCAATGAAAATACTGGTGGCACCGACGGGAATCGAACTGGCGACAGGGCCCAGATGGTAGAACTTGACCACTGGGCTATCACGGTGTCCATAATAATAATAATAATAATAATAATAATAATAATAATAATAATAATAATAATAATAATAATAATAATAATAATAGTGCTTCTCAGTCAATGGCGAATGCATTTCTGCACATGTGCCTCCATCGTCTCACCCGCGAGGGGAGTACGAAGATTTGACTATAGGCTCTACTGACATCCCCGCAAGGCAGCTCCAAGCCTTCCAGACAGACCAATACTTTCAAAGAAAATATCCTTTGAAAATACTGGCACCGACGGGAATCGAACTGGCGACAGGTCCCAGATGGTAGACCTTAACCACTGGGCTATCGCGGTGCCACATAATAATAATAATATAATAATAATAATAATAATAATAATAATAATAATAATAATAATAATAAATAATAATAATAATAATAATAATAATAAAATAATAATAATAATAATAATAATAATAATAATAATAATAATAATAATAACAGTATGAAATTAAAAAAAAATGACAGCGCTTCCCGTTAGAGGGATTATACTCGAAAAAAAAAAGACAGGGAAAGGCTCACTGATAGAAGGCCACACACACTAGCTAACTATACTAAAGCTAGTAACTAACTCCTTTCTGTAAACTATGCTACAGTATCCAGTAATAATAATAATAATAATAATAATAATAATAATGATAATAATAATAATAATAATAATAATAATAATAATAATAATAATAATAATAATAATAATAATTAATAATAATAATAATAATAATAACAATAATAATAATAATACCAGTCTTGATAATCTAATCCGGATAGGAATGTGAAAATTCCTTTGTGGGCCCACACGCGAACCTTCCCCGAATCCAGAGGGGGAAACCCACTCAGCTGGTCATCCTCCTCTTCCTTCTTCTTCCTCTCCTCCTCCTCCATCTTCTTCCTCTCTTCCTCCTCCTTCTTCCTCTCCTCTTCCTCCTTCTTCTTCCTCTCCTCCTCCTCCTCCTTCTTCTTCTTCCTCTCCTCCTCCTCCTTCTTCTTCTCCTCCTCCTCCTTCTTCTTCTTCTCCTCCTCCTCCTTCTTCTTCTTCTCCTCCTCCTCCTTCTTCTTCTTCTCCTCCTCCTCCTTCTTCTTCTTCTTCTTCTCCTTCTCCTCCTCCTCCTTCTTCTTCTTCTTCTTCTTCTCCTCCTCCTTCTTCTCCTTCTCCTCCTCCTCCTTCTTCTTCTTCTTCTTCTTCTCCTCCTCCTCCTCCTTCTCCCTCTTCTTCTTCTTCTTCTTCTCCTCCTTCTTCTTCTTTTTCTGCTCCTCCTCCTTCTTCTTCTTCTTCTTCTCCTCCTCCTTCTTCTTCTTCTTCTCCTCCTCCTCCTCCTTCTTCTTCTTCTCCTCCTCCTTCTTCTCCTTTTCATCCTTCTTCTTCTTCTTCTCCTCCTTCTTCTTCTTCTCCTCCTCCTTCTTCTTCTCCTTCTCCTTCTCCTTCCCTTTGTCCTTCTTTTTTTGCTTCTCCTTCTTCTCCTTCTCCTTCTCCTTCTCCTGTCTCTTCTGCCTTTTTGCGGGAGGAGCTTCTCCCAATCCGTCGTCCCAGGGCACAGGCTTATTCTTGAGCAGGATCCCTACGATGCATGCATTATAAATACATACATACATACATAATACCTTGTGCATTCCAGGTGTAGCTGAAGCCGCGGACCAACTCCTCCAAATCGCCTTTGCCCTGCATGTTGCACATTAAATAAATAAGTAAGTAAGTAAGTGAGCAAGCATATACCAGATCATGCTTGCAAAAGACGGCGTGGGGAATCTCCACACAATCAAAGGGCAGCACGTCTGCAGACCCGTTGATTTTAAGGAACAATTCCCCACGCGAATTTTTGAGAATGGCTTGCAGAGTCTTGGCAATGTGCTTCGTAGACATGCCAGAGTCAGAAAGTGATCCTACACGTTGACAAACGAGCAAAATGAGTTGAATTCCAAAGACATAACTACCAGTCAGCGCCTTCAACCTTAAAATTTTTCTCGGGCCGGTCTGAAATTTGAACGTGTGGAAAAAGGGTCGTGTTATTATCAAACTTTTGTGCAGAGATTTTATTAAGAGCATGACATTTCGAGAAGATGTAACAGCATTCCCGCTCTTTCCCCAGCTCAGAATGAGCGGGAATGCTATTCTTTTTTTCTGTACACAACAATCTGTGGAAAAAACTCTGCACAAAAGTTTGTGAAAAGCGACCGGCATGATTTTGCATTTCCTTCCTACGTACTCTCAACTCATGTCATCCCTTGCATGTTTCTGCTATAACGTGTTTGTTGAAGCTATAAATGTCATTTCCTAACATTGCACGACCCAGCTTAATCTATTTTTCATAAACCAGCAATTCGATGAAACTCGTTTTTGGATTGCTGTTTTGCAAACTTTTGTGCAGAGATTTTATTGAGAACATGACATTTCGAGAAAATGTAACAGCATTCCCGCTCTTTTCCCAGCTCAGAATGAGCGGGAATGCTATTCTTTTTTTCTGTACACAACAATCTGTGGAAAAAACTCTGCACAAAAGTTTGTGAAAACCGACCGGCATGATTTTGCATTTCCTTCCTACGTACTCTCAACTCATGTCATCCCTTGCATGTTTCTGCTATAACGTGTTTGTTGAAGCTATAAATGTCATTTCCTAACATTGCACGACCCAGCTTAATCTATTTTTCACAAACCAGCAATTCGATGAAACTCGTTTTCGGACTGCTGTTTTGCAAACTTTTGTGCAGAGATTTTATTAAGAGCATGACATTACGAGAAGATGTAACAGCATTCCCGCTCTTTTCCCAGCTCAGAATGAGCGGGAATGCTATTCTTTTCTTCTGTACACAACAATCTATGGAAAAAACTCTGCACAAAAGTTTGTGAAAACCGACCGGCATGATTTTGCATTTCCTTCCTAGTACGTACTCTCAACTCATGTCATCCCTTGCATGTTTCTGCTGCAACGTGTTTGTTGAAGCTATAAATGTCATTTCCTAACATTGCACGACCCAGCTTAATCTATTTTTCACAAACCAGCAATTCGATGAAACTGGTTTTTGGATTGCTGTTTTGCAAACTTTTGTGCAGAGATTTTATTGAGAGCATGACATTTCGAGAAGATGTAACAGCATTCCCGCTCTTTTCCCAGCTCAGAATGAGCGGGAATGCTATTCTTTTCTTCTGTACACAACAATCTGTGGAAAAAACTCTGCACAAAAGTTTGTGAAACTGACCGGCATGATTTTGCATTTCCTCTTCAATATATTATTATTATTATTATTATTATTATTATTATTATTATTATTATTATTATTATTATTATTATTATTATTATTATTGTTGTTGCTTGGAGCTGCCTTGCGGGGGTGTCAGTAGAGCCTATCGTCAAATCTTCGTACTCCCCTCACGGGTGAGACGATGGAGGCACATGTGCAGAAATGCATTCGCCATTGACTGAGAAGCACTATTATTATTATTATTATTATTATTATTATTATTATTATTATTATTATTATTATTATTATTATTATTATTATTATTATTATTATTATTGAGTCTTTGGAGCGGAGCCGCGTCACCGAACGGCCCCGTGCTACCAATGGAGGCACATGTCCGACAGGATCAAAGGCCAATTGACTGATAAATCTATTATTATTATTATTATTATTGTTATTATTGTTATTATTATTATTATTATTATTATTATTATTATTATTATTATTATATAGCATAGTTTAAAGAGGGGAGTATAGATACTAGCTTTAGTATAACTAGCTAGTGTGTGTGGCCTTCTATCAGTGAGCCTTTCTCTGTCCTTTTTTTTTTTTAGTGATTCCCTCTAACGGGAAGCGCTGCCATTTTTTTCATGTGTATTTCAAACTTTAGGTATGCCATGCTGAGGGCTAGCAAGGCGCCGATATATGTGGCACACCGTGGTGGTGGCTACGGAGTCTTTGCTGATAATACCTTCCTCCTTCTTTTCAGCTTGGGCTCCTCGAACCAGGAGGAAAGTCTTTGCGTGCTGCAGATCATGCTGCATTTTCTGATCATTTCACTATGAAAATTGGGAGTTCCCTGCAAACAGGGATGCATCCAATTAAATTCATTAACGAATCGAGCAGGAATGCAATGCATCTCATCAACTCTTCATCGCAAGGGTTCAACAAGCTCGACGATGACACTTGCCGACCGAACGTGAAGGTAAATTATGTTAGTTGTTACATACATCCATGCAATGTAAGTTTTTGTTACGTGTGTTGTATTTTTTCTATAAATATTGTTGTAAATAATGTCAGGTCAGCAAGGGTACTCCTATTGTGACTGTCACCACCGCAATATCGAAAGATAAAGAGATTTTGCTCAGCTATGCGCCTAATCCAGACCTAGAGATAGCTACGCTGCCAAGCGATGCACATCCGGTCTGGTTGAAAGAGGCTGCCAAGGAAGGAGCTAAAATCCCAGTTTTCCTGTTCGAGACTGACATTGGTCATGTATGTTTCATCGTTCCTGAGAAAGAACATCCGCTTCCACTTAAGTCAATTTCCTTGCTTCATGAAGCAAAGGTTGAACTTTTAGCGTCGGTCAGCAGTATTAGTTCTGATGGAAAGCAACCGCTCTCCAGGTCATCATCTATTCCGCCGGAAAAAAAGAGGAAGCTTCTCGACAGCGTGTCCTCAATTTCAGATAGTCGCCGCACGCTTCTGCCCAGGGAAAGCTCGGACATTACAGTCATCACAGAAAAATCAAGCTTGAGTGATGCACAGGTAAAAAATAAATAAATGAAAATTATTACTGAGAAGATTCTTTTTTACAGGCAGGTGTTCCTGACGTTGATGCTAACCTCGACAGCTGGAAACAGTCAGACAGTTCTACTGTCACTACAGGATATGATGTTAGTAGCTGCAGCAGCTCTAGACTATATCTTCCTACTGGCTCCATGGTAATTTTTTTTCTCTACCTGTCTATGTTCATGCTGGTTAATGTTCATAAGCGATCTTGTTTGCGTAGAACGTCGACGAAGAGTGTTCAGATACGGATTCAAACGGTGATGCTGCATCTATCAACCCTGGATTGCTTCCTCCTCTGGTCGGCGTGGACGATGCGGAATTATCCAACGAGCTTCGATTGAACTTCGACGAGCTTATGGAATCGAATGAGCTGTTGTATAACATCATGAGATTATCACCAATTCCTTACAGCAGACCACGTAAGAATCCAACGCGCCCCTACACGATGAAAAGTCGCACGAAAGGTGCAGTGAAGCTTCAGAGACCGTCTGCGCTCCAAAAACTGTTGGGGATTACCTTCGCCGACTTGGACAGGGAAGTTAAGTCTGTCTGCTGCAAAAAGTGGAAGTGTTATTCATTTATCGACACGCGTGATGTGCTTTACACGAGAGCGAAGAATGCGTCATCGTCTCTCAGTGAGCTTTATTCTTGGGCAGCTTCGCAGCTTGAATCGTTTCAAACAAAAACTGGATCGTTTCAGTATATGTATTTAACGGAGGTTGTGTGCAAAGTAGCCTGGCAGCGTATCTACGGGATCGGTGATAAAGTTTTGTCAAGAGCACACAAACTTCTTGCAAATAACACGAAGGTTTTGACAAAAAGCTACTCAACCGTTCCTGAAACAGAAGATGTGGTAGCAGTATTACTCTGCGAGAAGTTCATGGAGAGTTACCCGGAGATATGCAGCGACGGAATATGGAGGATGCAAGAAATGGCTCAGGACGCAGGAGTCCAAAACTATGTTCGCGAGAATTGGAAAGATATGTGCCTTCGGTTTGGTTGTTCGAAACGAGTTGATCCAAATAATCCTCCGACAGACAATACGATCAACAAAGTTTGGCGCATGGATTTTCCGCACGTCAAGTTTGTCAGAGGTATTATGCATATTTTCGTTATCATTACTTATTACAGGTTTGTTTTGCAGAAGGAGATTTCTCAAAATGCGAGATCTGCACAGAGCTTGCTGCTGATCATTCTAACGGTTTCAGGACTGAAGTAGAAGCTCAAGAATGGCGTCGCCGTAGCAGGCTTCATCACAAAATTCACAGGGCGTGCCGCGTTGCCAGCATGCAGCGCAAGAAGGCAGCACCAGCAGATTTTGCTGCCACAGTCATATCAGCCGATATGAAACCGCCAGTGAAGATCCCATCTTGCCGCCGCGCCGCGAAAGATTTCAAAGGAAAAATTGTGTTTCGCCTTTGCGTTGGAATCAATACCTGCTACACTACCGATACGCATTTTATTCTGACGTACCTTGAAGGCGCGGTAGAACACGGCGCGAACAGCAACATTACTATGCTTGCCGCACTTTTACATTGGCAACTTTGGAACCCTCGCACAATGCAAGCGTGGAAATTATATCTTGAGTGGGACGGAGCTGGTGATAACACCGCGTGGGCGATGCTGGGTTTCCTTGGGCTCAATGTCGTTGACAGAGGAATCCGTTTCCAAGTAGAGTCACATCGCAAGCCACCAGGGCACGGGCACGATGGAGATGATCAGGAATTTCGAGTTATGGATATCGGGTGGAAGAGCACCTTCCTGACAACTAACATCGCTCAAGCGTTATTAAAGCTCATTCTTGCATTCAAGAAGCAGCACAAGAAGAGGCATGTGCTGGTTGTTCTCGGATGTAACTACGACTGGATGACTCATTTTAGCCCGTGTATGAACAAGAGTTTCAAAAACTACAACAAACCCTTGGCATATAGAATCACCAAGAAAGATCCTGACGCTTTGCCGACTGTAGAGATCGCTACTTGGGGAGACGCACAGGATTTTCATGGAGTGCGTGATGATCCCAGAGGAGAACCGATCAATTTGTTTATCGGACGCCCCGGTAATAATATTATCTATCTTTCTCTTTCTCTCTCTCTCTCTCTCTCTCTATATATATATATATATATATATATATATATCTCTTTCTCTCGTTCTATCTATCTATCTCTCTCTCTATTTATGACAGCGACCGACATGCCTCCCAAGCTTCCAGTCGGCTACTTCGTCAATCCGCGCCTGAAGAAGGATATTCGTGCTTTGGCTACTAAATACCTAGGGCCGGATGAGCGAGCACATGTGGAGGAAATGTTAGCAGGTGGAAATTTGACCAGAGTAGAGGTGGATGGAGATTACTTCGAAGGCGGCCTGCCCGGCCGTCCTGCTCATATGTCCTGTGTCGATGCAAAAGGCAAGGAATGGAGAGCAGAATTTCGATTGATCGACGAGCTACCTGTAAATTGGATGGAGTTGCCTCAAGAACGACAGGAGAAAATGAACGCACTTACGCGTTTGACCGATGAAGAGCTGCTGTCCTTACCACGCACTTATTTTGTTAATGAAGGACGTCCTCCAGCTCACCCGAGATGGCGTGGTGCAAGACAGCTTACTAGCGAAGAAAAGCAGGAGCAGGATTTAGCATTTGGAAATGCTTCTGAGCCTTGGCGGAAAATTCTCACGTTGCTAAGATCGTCAGAGGAAAAAAAGCAATTTGCGTCCAAGCAGATGGTAGTTAGCGAATTGAAATCATGGATGAGAATGCATGGTGTTGCAACGCAAAACTCCGATCGGAAACAGTTCAAGAAGGCAGAGCTTATTGAACAAGCGTGGAACCATTTCGAACGATGCGACTGTGGGTTCCCTGAGGAAGAAGAGCTTGGTGCTGCTCAGCCTGCAGAACCAGTGGCAGATTCAGAGGATGACTTATCTGATACTTCATCTTCCAGTTCATCAACTGACTCATCGTCTGATCGATCTTCTGGTTCAGAGGAAGAAAAGCATGGTATTAGTTTTCTTCTTCTTCTTCTTCTTCTTCTTCTTCTTCTTCTTCTTCTTCTTCTTCTTCTTCTTCTTCTTCTTCTTCTTGTTCTTCTCCTCCTTAACATGATGCTATCCATATTGTAGATGATTCAGATCGCTCCGACGCAAGTTGGAGAATGCGTAACTCAGGAATCCGTTTGCGCGGACGTCGCCGCGCACGTCGTGCTGCGGGTGGACGTGGACGTGGACGTGGACGTGGTCGTATGTGATTATTTTTTTTGAATGAATTTTTCTGGGTCCGACTTTTTCATAATGGTTTTTGTCTAGGGCAACTGCAACTGTAACGCTTCTTCTAAAAACTGAAATTAGAAATTTGTTTAACTCTGATAATGCACCAGAATCTGATGTGAAGCGTCCTCCCTCCGACCCATTCCCCCCCCCCCCCCACCCCCCCCCTCCCCCCTCTACGTACCAGCGTACGTCACAGCGGGCAAACAGAATTTTTTGAAGGTAAAACCATGTCTTAATATAGTAAAATGCTTAATATAAGCAAGAATAAACAGTAAAAGCAAATTCTGCATGTTCGGCATTGTTATCATCATAGATTCATGGTAGCCGGGACTACGAAAAAGTAGAAAAATTACCGTGTCGGACCGGTTCCTGCCCACCTCTGAAGATGAAGTTAAAGTGTATTACAATTAATAAAAACATATTTTAATATTATTTTTATATGTTCTGCAATCAGTGAATTGATTTCCTTTCATTTCCACACGTTTTCAAAAAAGTCCATATACTTCATGGAAAATTTCGGAAAAAGGGATACCCCCAAGATTGTCGAATGTTTAGTTACACCCTGGCGGGCCAGCCCCTGGACACCAAGGGGGCGCTGCCCGGCACCTGGCGCAGGAGCTCGTACCGGCCCAGCGGCCTGGCCTGCTTCGCGGCGCACTCTCGCCAGGTCCTGCGCACCTCGGCCGAACAGCACGAAGTGGAGTCTCTGGCGTGGGCACCCGACATGTGCCAGTGCTTCGCCTCGGAGCGGCGCTGCACCGAGTGGCTGCAACGTTGGTGGGACCGGCCCGGCAGCGAGCGCTTCGAGCTGGTCGTGGACGGGCGGGCCTCGTGGACGGGACTGCAGTGCGTCGACGCGCAGCAACACACCGACCAAGGCCGGGCACAACTGTTCGCGCTGTCGGTCCACCTGGGCCCGGCACCCGCGCCGCCGGCGAACGCGGAGGCAGACGACGGGGAGGAAGTGGAGGAAGTCGAAGAGATCGAGTCGGAGCCGCTGGATGAGGAGGAGTAGGCCTGACGACGACGACATGACTCTGTTTTTCGCTCTCTCTCTCTCTCTCTTGCCCTCTCTCTCGTCGCACAGGACAAACATGCACCTAGATTGAATACACACGTAGGCTCTTGTTTCTAGCCAGGAATTTATTAAAAAGCTATTTACGGATTTTCTGTCTCTCTCGTTCTCGTGTCTGCCGGCTGAGTGCCAAGCGCGAGCGCCGTTCCGGGGCCGTGCTACCTTAGCTTGAGTTTGGGGTCTGTTCTTGTCCGTGCTCGGCAATCGCGCCTTTCGCAAGCTGCCAGACCGCTTGGGCGTCATGGTCAATGGGCCACAGAGCCTCGAGGCAGCAAAGCAGAGCCGGCTCCACTTCCGCTGGTACTATAGCTGGAGGAGGCGTGTACCACCAGTTCCAAACACACAGGTCTGTGTCCGGGTCGTCCGCAACGCTAGGCAGCTCTGGCAGGCCAGGCACCTGACGGAACCTCCGCTGGAACCTCTTGGCTAGCAACAGGAGCACCCTCCTGCGCCACCTGTTGGCCTGCTCTGGTCCCGTTGGCGCAAAGGCCGCGGCCAACAGCCAGGCTCCCGCCCGCCAGAAGGCTGGCAGCTGGCTGCGCCCGCCGCTGTACTCCGCCTGCACCAAGTTCTCGACGGTGTCTGGATTAAGCCAGACCGAGGCCCGTTGAAGCTCAGGGTTAGCCTCGGGGCAGTCGCGCTGGGTCAATCGTTGCCGTAGCTCAGCGCAGGCTAGGCGAAGCAAGTCTGTGTTTTCCAGGGCTTCTGTCACCACTCGCCTAAACTGCAGTCCGCGTGGATATGGCTCCCCCTCTTTTTCCAGCGCCACCCGCTGCTGGCCGGTCAGGACGCCCTGCACACAAAGCAGGCGCAGCCTAGCGCGCAAGTACAGCGACCCGGACGGTTGGAGCACAGTGTAACGCCTAGGCAGACCAAGCAGAGCTGCCAGCGCGGCAGAAAGCGTGGCCTCGTCCACGGCCCGGTTCTGCAACGTGGGCATGGTTATTCCGTGCAGGCGCTGCAGCTCGAACAAGAACAGGCTGGGCCAGCACGGAGCGCCCGCAAAGAGCCAACGCTCGACTTGCAACGACAACAACAGGGAGTTCACGTCCCGCAGCGTCTCCAGTACCTTCGGATCGGCATCAACTGCTGGCAGCTCTCTACGCGGGGCGGCCGGCTCAGACAATCCATTTTGATCGACTGCTAGGCCATGGTCGCTGACTTGAACAGCGAGCCCTTCTTCACTGTCATACTTCAGCTCGCGCCGAAACCAGGCGGGCAAGTCCGTGGCTAACCAATCCAGTTTTAGGGCGGCTGCGGTGACGTCGACGTCGCCCCAACCCTTCTGGACTGTCATAACACGAAAACCCTGCACCTGCAAGGACATCTCAGCTTGTTCGATGTCAAGCAGCAGGCGGTCGGTCCAGGGGCCAACCACTGAGCGTAGCGCCACGCTGCCCGACAGCTGGAGCTCACACTCTAAGTCCTCCTTACTAAGTTTTCCTGGCTCTGGCGCCTGTACTAGCAGCTCTTGTACCTTGGGACAGCCAAACACCGTAACGAGTTTGGCTGGAGGTAAGACCAGGTTCTGTAGCGCCTGGCAATTCCGCACCAGCACCTCGGTGTACCGAAGCCTTGCCCTAACGAGGTGGACCCTCTTCAGCGCAGGGCTATGCTCTAGTTTGATACAAGGATTCGCTTTCTCTTCCTGCCATTGTCCACCCTCGTGACTACTCCTGACCTCGTGGATACCGCGACAGTGAGACAGCTTAAGAAATTTCGATGTTCTAAGAAAGGAGAGAGTGAACCTTCTTTCCCCTGCGGCAGAGTCCGGAACCATGCTCACTTGGTCGAAGAGGAGCTTAGTCACAGACGCTAGAGTGAGTTCTGAGGGCCCGTGGTACCGGAGCTGGACATTCTGCAGTCTCACGTTGGTAGCGTTGATGGTCCAGGCCAGGAGTTGTGCCGGGACTCGGAGCTGGCCCCCGCGGTAACAGTCCAGTTCGACGGTTGTTATGCAGGGCCACAGCGACTGGGGCCCGGCAGACTCGGAGGGAGCCAGGTCCTGCAGAAATTCTTCTATTCTTACACACTCTTCCCCGGTATGTGCACGGATGCGTAGCTCTAGCCGCATGTTCCGTCGCTTAGAGTCCTCTTGCCTTGCCCAGGCTGCAGCCACATGGGCTCCTACGCTGTCCTGAGAACCGCGGGGGTCGGCTTTTTGCACAGTCTGCAGTGCCCGCTGCCATACAACATGGAAATCGTCCATGGACAGGGCAGACAGAGAGGGGGTGGGGGAAGAAGGCGTCTTCTCTAGTCTCCGTGTGCTGAGGCCTCGCCTGCCTGTCGTGCTAGCCCTTTTTTCTCCCGTCCTTTGAGACCCGGAGGCAGCGCCAGCAGGGGAGGGGAGAAGAAGGGCGAGGAGGCGGAGCGAACCTGTCCCTTCCCCCTTCTCTCCTCCCCCCCCCCCCCCCCCCCCCGAGTCCCACCCAGGCCTCTCCCCCCTGGCATCCCCCTTTCCCGCAGACGACCGGCTTCTCCCCTCCTCCCCCTCCCTCGCCCGCTCCCAGCCACGCACAGGAGCTGTACGGCCGTCGTGTGAATAGGAAAGGACACGTACCACCTTCCTTACCACTCGTCGCTTCGCGGAGGCCCTTTGCAGAGCAACCAATACCGCGACGAGCTAGCATGTGGAGCACTGTCCTGTGTGTGTTAATCCTGTTGGAGCCTGTCCCTGCATCAGCCCTTCCACTGTGCCTGTGGCTAAGCACGAGCGGCTTCGAGGGGGGCCAGCGGCTGCCAGCCCCAGAGCCCGGCCTCACCAGCACCACGCCACCGGCCGGGGCGGGCAATGGGACCACGAGCACCGCGCCGGCCGGCGGCGGCGGTGGGGCGACGAGCACCGCTCCGGCCGGCGGCGGCGGTGGGGCGACGACGACCACGAGCGCCGCCCCGGCCGGTGGTGGGGCGACGACGACCACGAGCACCGCCCCCGGCCGGCGGTGGGGCGACGACGACCACGAGCACCGCCCCGGCCGGCGGTGGGGCGACGACGACCACGAGCACCGCCCCGGCCGGCGGTGGGGCGACGACGACCACGAGCGCCGCGCCGGCGGGCGGCGGGGCGACGACGACCACGAGCACCGCCCCGGCCGGCGGTGGGGCGACGACGACCACGAGCACCGCCCCGGCCGGCGGTGGGGCGACGACGACCACGAGCACCGCCCCGGCCGGCGGAACGAGCAACGGGACCGCGGCCCTGGTCGGCAACATCGAGTGGTTTATCAATGACACCTCGGTGCCACTCGTGCTGCCGTTCGAGCCCCCGGCCCCGGGGACGGTCCGCCGGCGCTTGGCCCAGGCGCCAACCAACTATACCGACGAGGGCTCGGAGGTCGACTGAGGGGACAACCAAACCTCGTGCTGCTATATACCCTTTGTGCCCTGCGCTCACAACTACTCGCAGCGTGGCGTGTACGACATTCGGATCACCTCAGAGGCCGCGCCGGGCTGGTCCCTGGCCCACACCGACCCCATACTCGCGGCGGGCCTGTTGCGCATCCACCAGTGGGGCCCTGTCAGCCTGCACCCTACCCTAGGGGAGCACTTCCGGGGGGCCTCCTCTCTGCTGAGCGTGCCGCCGACCCCGCCACCCCCCAGCCCGCACGGTCCCCTCCGGTCGTTGGCCAGGTCCTTCGAGGGCGCGACACTCTTCAACAGCTCCCCCCCCCAGGTCCTTCGACTCGGACCTGGCGTCCTGGCGCCTGGGCCCCGCTGACCTGGACCTGAGCTCCATGTTCGAGGGCGCGCGGTCCTTCAACCGCAGCCTGGCCGCCTGGAACGTGAGCGGCGTCGTCACTATGCAAAGACTGTTTTTCGGCGCTTCGTCGCTGCGCCAGGACCTGTCGCGCTGGGACCTGGCCAACCTGGCGGCGGGGTCGGGCTGCCGGGACATCGCCGACCGCACGCGCGTGAGCCTGCGGTTGGGAGAGGCCTGTAACATCTAGCTAGCAGCTACGGTCCGCCAGGACAGGCTGGGCGGGGAGGAGCTAGGGGCTACGACCGGGCGCCCGCCTGCTTCTTTTGCTGCTAGGCCCCTGACACACCGCGCCCAGAGGACACAGGCTCCGGAGAAGACAGACCCCCCCCCTTGCCTAGCCTACGGGGCCACTGGTCCTTCCTAGCCTTATCCTAATATTAAATGAGAGCTGCTGCAGAAGACTTTTAATTTTTCTCGGGCCCACGCTGCGCGCACCCCCCGCTTAGCCCCCCCCCCCCCCCCCCCCCCCCCGGGGGAGAGTGCCGATCACCGGGGTGCGCCCAGATAAGTCGTGACAAAGGCATGCCCCCCCCCCGCTCGGCGCGACTGCCTCCAGGAACGCCTGCGTCGCGACCGCGTACGCGGCCGAGGCGGCCGGCCGGGCGGGCAGAGGCACGCCTGGCGGAACGGGCGAGCCGGCGGTGCACCGGACCAGCTCACACGGCCCGTTTAGCAGCAAGGCCCCCCCCTACCCCTAGGTTTTTAGCAGAACAGCTCCCCCCCCTACCCTAGGTTTTTAGCAAAACAGCCCCCCCCTACCCTAGGTTTTTTAGCACCTTGTTTAGCAGAACAGCCCCCCCTACCCTAGGTTTTTAGCACTTTGTTTAGCAGAACACCCCTCCTACTCTGGGTTCTAGCATCGCATTTTAGCAAACCTCCCCCCTGGGTTTTAGCACCGAATGTCACCGAATGTAGCAACCCCCCCCCCCCTGGGTTTTAGCACCGAATGTCACCGAATGTAGCAAACCCCCCCCCCCCCTGGGTTTTAGCACTGCATTTAGCAGAACAGCTCCCCCCCCTACCCTAGGTTTTTAGCAGAACAGCCCCTACCCTAGGTTTTTTTAGCACCTTGTTTAGCAAAACACCCCCCCCCCTCCTACTCTGGGTTCTAGCATCGCATTTTAGCAAACCCCCCCCCCCTGGGTTTTAGCACCAAATGTAGCAAACCCCCCCCTGGGTTTTAGCACCGAATGTAGCAAACCCCCCCCTGGGCTTTAGCACCGCACTTAGCAAACCTCCCCCTGGGTTTTAGCACCGCACTTAGCAAAATCCCCCCTCCCCAAGTTTTGGCACCGCGCTTTAAATTAGCAGGAAGCCCCCTCCCTCCCCGTGAGCTTTAGCACCGCTTTAGCAGGAGCACTCCCCCCCTACCCCCAGGCTTTTAGCACCGCGTTTAGCAAACCCCCCCCCCCCCCTGGGTTTAGCACCACCTCTAGCAGGAAAGCCCCCCCCCTCTCTCTCCTCTGGGCGTTGAGCACCTGTCAGCTAGAAACCCCTAACCCCCTTCCTCTGCTCGTCGTCCGCCCACCCACCACGCCTGCCCAAGTGTGGGGGAACAGGGGGGGAGAAGGGGCGGCGTCCTCCCCCCTTGGCCCCCGGCAACCGGCGCGCGGGGGGGAGGGGGCGGGCGTTCCGAGGGGACACCTCCGGTGGCCGTGGGCCCGCGCGCCCGCCTCCGCCCACACCACGGGGGAAGAGGGGGTGCGTGGGGAGAGGGGGGGGGGGGGGGTAAGCGCTCCCCCCCCCCCCCCCCGCCCGGTGCGGGGTGTGCCTGCGCGCACACGGGGCGTGGGGAAGAGGAGTACCCCCCTGCCGACCGTCGCCAGGCCTGCCCTGGTTAGGACACAAAGCGTACTTGGGACACGGTGCCAGATGGTTCAAGGGCCAGGCCACGCCCCAGCCAACTCCTCCGGCCAGAAAAGGCCTCTTCGGCGGCAGGTCTTCTTGGGAGGCCTGCCAGGGAACGCGACCTACGAACAGATCTGGCAGGCCCTCGTAGACGCGGGCGTAGAGGTCCAGCGACTGCGACTCGTCTATCACCAGGGGCGGTCCAGGGGCTTTGCCTTTGCTACCTTTGCGAGCGCCGCGGCCGCGCGGCAAGTGATAGCTAACGGGCTCATGGTCCTCGGCCGCAAAGTGGACTGTCGCGCGGGCGAGCGGCAAGGACTACACCGCACCGGCGTATATACGCGCAAGCTGTTCGTAGGCAACCTTGCTCCTTCCACCTCCCTCCAGGACCTGAGGGACTACTTTGCCGCCCAGGGCCGGGTGATCAATGTGCAGCTCAAGTTCTGCGCCGGCCTGCGTCCGGTCCACCGTGGTTTCTGCTTTGTCACGTTTGGCGAAGTGGAGGAGGCACAACGAGTTCTGTCGCGCGTGCATGTGCTGGGCGGCAGAGTCCTGCGCGTGGCCAAGGCGGAGGGCCGAGCGCCAGCCAGCGAGCTTCCACCAGTTACTAGCCTACCCCGCGCTGGCGCCTGGCGCGGGGGACCTACCGCTAGCCTACCCCACGCTGGCGCCTGGCACTGGGGGCCTGCCTGGGTGACAGATTACGGTGTTTTACCGAAGCAGCCGGTCTATGCACTGACCTGCTACGCGGGACCGGCGAACGGCCACCCGGCTCCCCCAAAGTTGCTAGTACGAAAGGCTGTTCATTAAAGAAGACTTGGAACTCGGTGTGCCTCGACCGCGCCGCAGGCTGCGGGCGACCGGACGGGCGGCCAGTGAGAAAGGAAAGTGGGGAGAGAGGGGGTTGGCACAGCACCGATTCTGCCGGAGGGAAAGGGAGAGAGTTGGGCAGGGGGGTGGGAAGGGGGAGAAGGAAAGAGAGCGAGCGCGGATGGCGGGGAGACAACGCAGCCCCTCCTTTTCTGCGCGGAACGAACGTACTCCCCCAAACACACAGAGTGCTCGACCTCCGAAGACTATCCCGGGAGATGGCGGGCTTGGGTTCCGACGAGAGAGAAAGAGGCCCGGGCGGGAAGAGCAGTGTGCGCTGGGTCAGGCACTTGCGTGTGACGACCAATTACCCTAGCCTCCGTGAGGCCGAGGCTGCCTTCAGCGCCTCGGCCACCCCGCTGGACGGTGATCCGCTCGAGCTGCCCGCGCTCGGTGAAGCGCGCCGGGCCCTCGAGCAGCAGGGCGCCAACGCGCTGGCCTGTTCCTTCCTGCCGCGCGCCATACTAACTAGCCTCCTGGTGGCGGGGCGTTACGCGCACCTCCGGGGGCTCCAGATCCTGGTGCTGCCGGAGCTGGCGGAGGAGCCCTGCCTGCCACGCCGCCGGTACGGAGCGGAGAGGGTGTACGAGTGCAGCTTGGCCGAGGTCACGTGCTCCTTCGGCGTGGTGAAGTGTAGCCTGCAGCAACTAGCCGGGCTGGCCCGCACGCGCGAGAAGCAGGAAGAGTACGGGTTCCTCCTGGAACATGGTGAGTCCCTGCTGGATTTTAGCCGGGTGAACTCGCTGGTCAGCGCCTGCCGCCGACCTCGGGTCTCGTACCGGCCGTGCCGCGCGAACGCACTCGTGAACTTGTTTAGCTACCAGCGACGGTGCGCCGAGCAGAACGCGCTAGCCAACTGGTTGCTGGCCCGGCGGCCGTGCGCCGAGCGGGGCTTCAGGGCCTGCCTCTTTACGCACGGCAACTTCATGTTGAATCGGGTGTGCGGGTGCCCGCCTCGCAACCTGGCCGTCTACGGGCACGACCTGTCGTGGCCGGCCTGGCACGAACAGCCGGACTGGAGGGCCGCGTCCGTGTGCTGTTACTGACAGGGGATGCGCCGGGACGTACCGCCAGAACTCTCGCCCTCGGAGCGCAGCGCTTGTCTGCGCTGGGTCGAAGAGAGGCGGGCGGCCTGCGGGGCGCGACAGTGGGAGGGGGGAGGGCCCGCCGCGGCGGGGCTAGGCCCCCGCGGCGGGCCAGTGCACCAGCAGCCTCCGCAGCTCTTCTAGAAACTGTGCCTGTCGGTGCGAGGCCGCGAGCCGCGCGCGGAGCTGGGCCAGGGTGCCCAGCCCCGGCCCGCCGACCGCCCCGGCCGGGGCGAGCCCCGGTCCGCCGAGCGCCCCGGCCGGGGTGCCCAGCCCCGGCCCGCCGGCCGCCGGCGGGGCGCCGAGCGCGGGCAGCTCCCAGCCCCATCGCGAGCGCACAAAGCCCAGCAGCTCCTGCCACTCGCTCGCCACGTCGCTTAGGTACGCGTCCACGCGCGGGCCGAGCACCGCCCCGTGGGCCAGCCACTGCCACGCGCTGGTGTCCGGCCAGCCCGCCGCCTCCGGGCCTGGCAGCAGGGCCCCGCCGGGCGCGGCGGGCGGCGTGGTGTCGGTAGCCGTAGCGAGGGTGGAATCGAGCCCCTCCCCCGGTCCCCCCCCCTAAGGCTGTTTTTCCTCCCGGAGCTCGCCGGGCCAGACCAACGCCGGGGCAGCCCCGGAGCCGGGCCAGGCGCCGGGGCCGCCGCCGAGCCAGGCGCGCACCAAGTCGGGGTCCAGCCGCACCTCGTCGCCGGCCGCGTCGTACACGAGGGCCCGGGCCCAGAAGCTGTCGAAGTCGTCCAGGAGCGCCCGCAGCCGCTCGCGGAAGATGAGGTGGTACAGGTACCGGCGCTGCGCCGTCCGCTGGCAGTGCTGGTGCAGGGCGGCCGTGAGCTGGTGCACCGGGGCCAGGGCCGCGGGGTCCGCGCCGTGCCGCCCAAAGTACTGGCAGTAGCTGTGCTGCAGCTCTGCCTCGTCGCCGGCCTGGGCCAAAAAAGTCTCGGCCAGCTTGCGCAGCTGCCAGACGTGCAGGGTCCGCGCGCGCGCCGGCGGCACCCCCCCCGCCCGCACCAGCGCCCCGGTCAGCCGCGCCTGCAGCTCGTCGTCGGCAATGACGAGCACGCCACGCCCGCGGCCCCGGCCGAGGCCCGGGTAGCGGCAGGAGAAGACGAAGCTGCGCGTGCCCAGGCCCCGGCCCAGCGCACGCCACTCCGGCAGTACCCAGCCCAACAGGCCGCCGACGTCCCGCGCCGCGCCGGGCCCATCATGGCCGCAGCGTCGCAGCGTCTGCAGCGGCAGCGGCTGTACGTACTCCCGGTCGTAGTAGAAGCGGGCCGTCTTGTGCACGGACGCCAGCTCGAACGGGTTGGTGAGGTCTAGCCACCAGCGCCCGCCCGCCTCCTCGCGCCGCAGGGTGACGCCGAACTGCAGCCGGCGCAGGATCGAGCTGCGGGGCTGGGGCGTCAGGCTCAGCAGGCACAGCACGACCAGGTCCGCCAGCGCCTGATAACGTGCGCCCGCCCCGGCCGCCTCCTCGGCCGCCGCGGTGGGGTAGCGGCGCAGGTAGCGGCCGGCCGCCAGCGTGCGCGCGGCCTGCAGGTCCCACCAGGTCAGCGCGAGGTCCGCATCCTTGGGGTGCCAGCTCTGTTCCGCCGTGGCCAGGCGCTGCAGGTTGTAGGCCGCCCGCCACAGCAGCCGCCGGCAGGCCGCGGCGGGGCAGGGCCGGCCCGCGTCCCGGGCGCCGGACCGGGCGTAGGCGGCGGCCACGCTTAGCACCACCGGCCGCAGGTAGCGCACCAAGACAGGCACCGCTCCCAGGGGTAGCCCAGCCGCTGCCGGAGGTGCCAGACCCAGCCGACCAGCCGCGAGCGCAGGCGGGTGCTCCACGACCCGTCCTCGCGCCGCCGGAAGAAGAGGGTGGCGCCGAGCGTCCGCTGCTCGGGCCGCGGCGTGGTCTGCCAGGGGGGCCACCAGCGCCGGTCGTGGGCGAAGCCGAGGAACGCGAGCGTGGCGAACAGGGCGCACTGTTGGCCCCGGGGGCCGAGCCCCACCCCCCACCGCTCGGGGTCGAAGGGCCGCCGCTGCTCGGCGCGGAACACCTCAAACTCGTGCCGGAGCCCCGCCCCGCCGCCGGGTAGGCCAGGCCGCCCGGGATCGGCCGCAGGAAGCTAGGGTTGGCCATGGGTCCCGGCTGCCACGGATGTTGGCGCCGGGAGGGGGGAGGGGAAGAAGAGGCTTCCCCTCTTGCTCCGAGTGTGGCCACGGGCGCACAACACACACACGGTGCTCTGCAGGTGCCGCTCTGGAAGACGGCCGCGCGCGATACGTACATCAGGCTGCTTGACTGCGGCTCTGTCACCGGACTGTGCTTCCCCTGCTTGGAGGACCAGCAGGAACCGCCCGCTGAAGGTGACAGCAAAGACACACACCCCCAGCTCGTCCTCGTGACCCAGCGGTGTCACAGACTCGAGCAGCTGGATTTACCGCTGCTGCAGACTGTGAGCACCCCCCTACAGGTACACGTCCTCGATTGCCAGAGGCTCACAGCTTGTCGGCTGCCCAGTCTGACTGCTTGTCCGGCGGTCAAATTCTTTTTTCAAACGTGCCCAAGCTTATTAAGCTTTCCTGTGCCCCCGCTGTCGAGCCTCAACGAAGAAGCAACCGTGCACCTCAGGTTTAGCGACTGCGCCACGTTCGGCGACCTCGCCCTGCCACAGAGGCTTACAGCCCGCAAGCTTGCGCTCGTGTTCGAGCAGTGTCCTGCGCTCCGAGAAGTGAGGCTGCCGTCGGTGCTGACCTGCGGCCGGGTTGACCTCACGGTGGCAAAGTGCGAGACGTTCCCCCGTCTGCACCTCCCCGCTACTTGGCTAGCGCGAGAAGCCGAGAGAAAGACGGAGCTGGCGCTCTACATCGACAGCTGCACGGCGTTTGCCAGCGACAGGCTACCAGAGCGGCTGGCCGTCCAGAAGATCTGGCTCGTGGTCAAGGGGTGCGCGGGGCTGCGAGAGCTGGCTCTGCCCGCCTGGCCAGCCTGCGACGAGCTCGAGCTGGAGGTCGCGGATTGTGCTCTTCTCGAGAGCATACGCCTCCCCGCCCGCGAGCAGGGACGGCCGATGGCTATCACGCTGGAGCTGCAAAAGTGCCCCCGGCTGCAAGCAGTGAAGAACGAGCCGCCCGCTTATCGGTTGAAGAAGACAGTGGTGGACTGCCCCCGCCTGAACAGCGCCAACCTTAGCTAGACAGCACAGCACACACCGGGGGAGAGCTAGCTCACCGGGGAGAGCTAGCTCCGGTCCGCTCCCCGTCTGGTGTGTGACGCTCTGTCGTCCACTGTTACGGACTGCACGCTCTAGAGCATAAGCCTCCTCGCTGGTGGGTGCAGCCTCGGGGGTCACGCTGGTTCTGCGAGCACTACTGAACGATCTAGCGGTGGATGAGTCCAAGCGGGTCGACACGTTTTTATTAAAAAGAGCGGGTGAGCGACGCCCCTGCGAGGCAAGCCGCCTCGCAGGACCAAGCGTCAGCTGATGCGTCCAAGGATGTGCGGGTAAGGGGGGGAGGCGCTTGCTCCCAAGGCCAGGCGGGCACGGGAGTCTCTTTCTTTAGGTGGATCCGGGGCTCTCAATTCCTAGCTTGCTCTCTTTCTTTCCTCACTCTCCCTTTCTATTTCTGGTGTCTCGCTCTCGCTCTTGCTCGGCCTCTGTTCTCACTGTCTCTGTCTGCTTCCCTTGTCCAGCGCCTGCCGAGCCTAAGAGAACTTGACCTCGAGGGCTGTACCGGGCTCACTGAGCTAGAGATACAGACACTACGAACATCTAACCCGTCTGTCCTAATACTGACGGAATGAATGAATGAATGAGGACTGCGCTAGCTTCAGGCGGAGACGCTAAAAGACTCTAGCCCAGGGGGGGAGGGGACCAGGCAAAGGGAGTGCCCCCCCCGGTGAGCTCAGCGCCTTAGCAGGAGCCGCGTACTTAAAAAGGAGCAGTGTAACAAGTCGAAAAATATTGTTGTTTTGCAGCCTACGACACGCGGCCCGGGCTGCACCTACCGCCCCCCCCCCCCCCTTCCTCTCAGGGGGGGTCGAGCCCAACGCTCAGCGGCCGGATCGGCCTCGTTCGTACGTCCGGGCCGGTGGCTAACTCGGCGGCCAAGCCGAGCACGTCAGGGCCGTTGCCGTCGTCCGCCGGGCAGAGGCGAGCGCACCGCCTGGCCACAGGCAGCCATGGCTGCCCCCCCCCCCCCCCCCCCCCCGGCGCGGCCAGGTGGCCAGGAGGGAGGCTGGGACCGCCTGCGCCCTCCCCCTTTCCCCGTTCCCCCCCCCCCCTCCTCTCCCCGCGCCCACTGCGCTCCCCCCCCCCCCTCCCCCGGCCGGGGTACGTGTGGGCCGTCCCCGCCCAGGGCGTCACGTCACGCCAAGAAGCAAAGGTCGGAGCTTAGAGCGGCCGATGGCTAGCCAAGGGCGGGCGGCTGCCGAGGGGTCCGGCCCCCGGGCACACCCTGGCCATACTAGGCACTGGTCGCCGTTTACGCCTGGTTTGCTCAGCTTTCTCGGTGACTCCGACCGCCTGGCTGCTGGCTGCCTTTCCCCTTCCTGGCTAGCCAGGGAGCGAGAGGATGCAGTAAGGCAGACCTTGCTCCCCGCGTGCCTACAACGCTACAACTGGCTACACGGTTCGCAGGAGCATGACCCCCCGGCCACGACCGCCTACCGCAACTGCTGTCGGGCCTCGAAAAGTACGTGAGGCAGGTCTACACGGGTCCGGCCGCCTGGCGCCCGCGGACAGACAATGAGCGCGCGTGGAAGGCTGCCGCGAGTGTTTTGGCACAGCAGAGGTCGCTGGCTTTCCGTCATTTGGTAGTGCCCAGGCGACAGGAACTCTGGCCAGACGAAACCACCGCTCAAGCGGCCGCGCGCTATTGGCGGGCCGCGGCCGACGCCGTCGAGCGGTTTGCGCCCGGGGGGGACGGGTCCATCGACCTAACGCTGACCCTCGCCCCTCCCGGCCACGACGCGGCCGGCGGCGACGACACGCTGGAGCCGCAGAGAGGCGTCGTCACGCTGACGCCGCAGAGCGCGCTGCGCTTTCCGTTCCGACCCGAGGGGGGGGTGCCAGGACGGCGCAGGATTACTTCGCTGCACCTGCACGGCTTCCCCTTGGCCTTCCTCATAGAAGGGGGGATGGGGGGTACCTTCCGGCTCGCGCATCAGCGCGTGCTGCGGAGGCTGCGCTTGTCGCAGCTGGAGTTGTGCCCCCCGGACGAGAGGGGGGCGCTGGAATTCCATAACTGCCACGCGCTGGAGGAGCTCGTGTTTTCGCGGCAGGCTCCGGAGGCAGGGACGGATCCCGCCCGCGTGGCACTCATCTTTGACGGGTGCAACAGCCTCCGCACCCTCGATACCTCCACCGGCGGCAGCGGCCCGCAGCCCGTGTCCGTGACGCTGAAACGACAGGGCGGACAACTGTTGCTCAGGCCCGGCGCCGGAGACCTGGAGCTGACTGCGTGGTGGTCCTGTACGTTAGCGGAACTGGTCTTGCGCGGGCCGCCGGTAGGGGGCAGGGCCCAACTTACACTCCAGAGGCAGGCCAGCCTCGCTCGCTTGGTCTGGGGCGGGCTGCAAGAGGCAACCGGTGATGTCAGCACTGTCCTTACTCGCAGTGAGGTCCTGGGCCTGCTGTCGTGGCCGGACCTCCGGTGGGCAAGAGGCTCCTTCTCGCTAGAAGCGGACCTTCCCGCCAAGGACGGGAGTTTTGAAGAGGTTTACCCGGCCGGTATGGGGCCTCCCGAATCGTACAGGGTTGAGCTACCCGCACTGGAGAGCTGTGCAGGGGACCTGAGGCTGGAACTCCTAGGCTGGCAATACCTGCGGACGTTCGAACTACCGGCGCTGCGGCAGGTGGGCCAGGACCTAACCCTGGCACTCACGCACTGCTTCCGCCTCGGGGCCTTCGGGCTGCCCCAGCTGGCCTCCGTCGGTGGACACCTGGGGCTAAGACTAGATACAGCACGCAGTGGGGCCGGCGGTGATGGAGTGTTGGCCGCCGTAGTTTTGGAAGCACTCCGCGAATGTGGCTCAGTCTCCCTGTACATCACCCGAGCCAGGAAATTGACTAACCTTGGAATGCCGGCGCTCCACCAGGCGGGCAACGTCAACATACGGTTAGAGCAATGCAGGCGCTTGCCCACGGTGTCTCTGCCAGCGCTCTGCAGGGCAAACAGCGTCCAGATAACTCTTGCAGATTGCAAGGGCTTCAGCAAGGTGTCCCTGCCACTGCTAGCGCTGCCGGCAACGGAAGAGCAGAACGCTTACCCCGCCATCACAGTCACGGCCTCAGGATGCGCCTGCCTCGAGGGGCTGGAAGCGCCCGTGCTACAGATTGCCAAGCTGATCAAGATCGGGATAAGCGGCGTCGCTCTGCCGTCGGTGGACCTGTCCGGCCTGTGTGAATGCAAAGAGACGCTGACCCTGACGTACGCAGGTCCCGCGCAGAGGCAGCAGGACGGCTTCTCCCCTCCAGTGGCCAGGCTGGCACTCGATAACTTGTCACAGGTGGGGGGGCTGGCGAAGTTCGACTTTGAACATGATCACTGCCTCGAGGAGCTCCGCTGGCCCAGTCTGACTGCGGTGGCCAATCTCGACGTTGGGTGTACAGATTGTGACCAGTTGCACCGAGTCAGTCTGCCAGCCCTGGTGGCAGGCCAGACGAGTCTCGTTCTGGACCTTCTGCAGTGTCCACAGCTAGCCGAGCTGCAGGTACCGCTGTTGGAGACGGCCGCGAGCAATACCTACATCAGGCTGTGGAGCTGCGACGCTGTTGCTGAACTCTGCTTCCCAGGGCTGGTTGGCCAGCAGGGACCGCCCGCTGAAGGTCACCATGCCGAAGGCCATGCCGAAGACATAGATCATCGGTTCGTCCTCAATATCGGCGAGTGCAAGGGACTAGGGAAGCTGGTTTTACCACGGCTGCAGACAGTGAGCACCTACCTGTGTGTCTCCGTCAGTGATTGCCAGGGGCTCACGGACTGCAAACTGCCTAGTCTGACATTCTGCCCCCAGGTCGAATTCGTCTTTCAGGGGTGCCCAAGCTTACAAAGCTTTAGTGCGCCCCCGCTGTCCCGCCGCGGTGCAGCATCGACCCTGCTGCTCGAGTTCAGCGACTGTGCCACGTTCAGCGACCTCGCCCTGCCGGAGGGGCTAGCCGCAGGCACGTTCAAACTCAGTCTCACGAATTGCCCCAGGCTCCAAAAAGTGGAGCTGCCGCCTGGCCTAGCCTGCCATGTCGTAGATATTACCGTGGAAAAGTGTGAGTCGTTCCAGAGCCTCAGCGTCCCTGGCGCCTGGGAGGGGGGAGAGGCCCTGAGGCTACTGTTCCAGGATTTTGCAGCGTTCGGCAGCCACGTTTTACCCCAAGGGGTGGAGGTCCAAGACATCGTGCTCGTGATCGCGGACTGCACACAAGTGGAGGAGCTGATTCTACCTCACTGGCCGACCTGCGACAGGCTCACGCTCCGGATCGAGCGCTGTACTTCTCTCCGGAGCATACGCCTCCCCGTTCGCGAACAGGGACCGCAGTTGCGAGTGTCGCTGATTCTGCAAGAATGCCCCCAACTGGCGGTGCTGGAGAACGAGCCGAGTACTTATGAGTGGAAGATGGTGGAGGGCTGTGCCCTACGCCCTGACTAGACGTTACAGCACGCAGACTGGCAGATCTTAACCCCGGTCCGCTGCCTGTCTGGTACAGGACGCTCTCCAGCCCACGGTTACGGACTGTCGCAGGCTCCAGGGGGCACAGGCTTCCTCGTCGGTGGGTGCAGCCTCGGGGGTCGCGCTGGTTCTGCGAGCACTACTGAACGATCTAGCGGTGGATGAGTCCAAGCGGGTCGACACGTTTTTATTAAAGAGAGCGGGTGAGCGACGCCCCTGCGAGGCAAGCAGCCTCGCAGGCGAAAGCCGTTCGGGGCTGCGGCGATTGGCCAGCATTTCTGAGCGTACACACTGAACCGAGAAGTGTGACAACACGCACGTTGTCTGTCGCGAGACATTGAAGTAACAAGCGGCGCAGAGAGAGAGAGAGAGAGAGAGAGAGACAGAGGGGTGCTGCCTCTTGTAGAAAGTGGAAGGCTTAATTCGGGTCGCTCGTCTCTGGCACCCCGGGCTGGCGCCGCCTCCTCCCTCCCCTCCGCGAGCACGGACTACCTGAGAGCCCCCCTCCCCGGGGGGGGGGGATTTCGCGTCTTCTCTCCCGCCTCCTCCCCCCCCCCCCCCGGCCGGGCTAGGGGCGAGCCATCTCCCCCCCACCCGCGCCAAGGTGTCACGCAAGGAAGCAAAGGGTGGAGCCTAGAGCAGCCCCCCTGGCTACCATGAGGCAGCGAGTTGCCGGGGGGGCGACCTCCAGGCGCACCCTGGCCGGATTGGGCCCCCGCCGTTGACGGAGGGGTTGCTCGGCTTCCTCGGTGGCACCGACCGCCTGGCTGCTTGCTGCCTTGCCCCGGGCAGTTTGGAGGCAGAGCGAGAGCAGTGCGCACGGCAGGCCTGGCCCTCCGACCGACAGCTCCGAGCGGACCTGGCTGCGGTTGAGGGCGCTACCGACCGCACACCCGCCGAGCGATTGTACCTAGCAGCGCTGCGGCTAGCCGTCCAAACCTGGCCGGCCCCGCCCACCGCAGCTTCTTCTTCGCGAGAGCTGTCGGCCCTGGCCGACCAACTCAGCCGTTCCTTGGCCACTAGTTGGCATACACGGGCTCAGCGCACCGCGGTGCGCCGCTGCCTTTACCGCCTACGGGCCAGGTCAAGCTCGGGCCAGGCAGAAAAGACCCTGTACACCTACTTATGCCGCGCAGCGCAGCGACGAAACCACCTGTGCTGGCCAGGCTACTTGGACCGGCTGTGCCAGTTTTGGCAAGCCCCGGCAGGGCTGAGCCCCGGCAGCCCGGAGGCCTGCCTGCGGTTAGGCGAACTGTTCTACGAGCTTTACAAGCGCCGGGGCAGTGTTGTTCCCACCCCGGCGGTGGCCCTGACGGTCTGCCAGCTGGCCCTGGCCTATTGTCTGCCCGGCCTGGGCCCCTTCGATTGGCCGCGCGGGGACCAGTGGGAAGGGAGCGACGCGCGGCGGGTCTTGCAAGGCCTGTTTCTGGACCGGCCGGAGGGCAGCAACGACGGGGCCTGTCGCGTTTGGTCGTACAGCCTGGTGCTGCGGCTAGCCCAGCGCTGGCGGGTTTCGCTCGGCGACCAGCCTGAGCCTAGCGACCCCCGTTTTCTCAACCTCCGGCCGCCTTCGTCGGAGGCCGAGAGTGCTGGCCGGTCGACGCGGGCGCTGCACACTAGCGAGTGGGAACGGGGCCACCCCCCGCCGGACCGTGCCCCTAGCTCGCCGCGCCCACCGCCGGTGGTCTGCCGCCTGTACGAGCAGACGCGCCAGTGGCAGCAGTACCAGGCGCGCCCGCAGGAGACTACCCTGCTCCCAGACCTGGGAATTGCCCGGGCTCTGCGGCTGTGGCCGGAAGAGATACGCCGTGAGCTAGGAGTGGCGGTCTCCTACCTGCCGCACACCACCGAGGCGCCCAACATGTTCTTCTTCTCCGGCTGCACAACCCCCACGTGCGGCGCCTCCTGCCCCGACGCTTGCGCCTCGAGGGCGCCGGCGTCGCGCCGGCAGAGAGCAATGCCCCGGTGCTAGAGGAAACAGAGCTGATGTACCCCTGCCGGGGCCTGGCGCAAGTCGACATGGTACCCACCGAGGTGAACGGGCGCCTGGGCTACGGTGCGCCGCTGCCGCTGTCGTACGCGTGGGACCACCCCACCTCACAGCAGTACCGGCTGGTCGTGCAGAGGTGGTTCGCCCCGCTGCGCGGCCTGTGCACAGAGTGGTCACGGCGGGAGCTTGGCGCCAGAGTACAGTGCGATTACCGGCCGCCGTACGAGGTAGAAGAAAAGCTCCCGCCCAGGGTCGACCGGCTGGGCTGGACCCTAGAGCAGATAGGTTGGGACCGCGCGTTTCGGCCGGGCGAAGAGTGCAGTGACCGCCACCTGCTAACCTGGCGGAGCCTGCTCGTGGGCGCCCTGGGCTTGCTAGATCCACGCCTGAACCCCGTGCTGGCCCTAGGGAACGGAGACAAATATTACTACTCTTTCTTTGGTGGCCAGCGGGACGTGGGAGTGGGGCCCCGCGCCCTGTCACGCGCGCTAATGAGGTTCCTGACCACGGCGGCGATGCTGTCCGAACTGGATCGCACCTTTCGGTCCCTGCACCAGGTTTCCCCCCTGCTGCTCAAAGTCAGCCAAGAAACCGTGGAGTACTACCTCGACGGGGCCCAGGTCACGCCAAGCCAGGCGTGCCTCTGTGCCGACAAGTCGCCGGGCCGGGTCTTGGTGGTGGCCGGCGGTAGCCACGTGTTTGTGCTGCACCGGCCGGCAGCCCGTACCGAGCTGAAGCTGTACGACTCCCTGGCCAGCGCCCGGCATAATAACGTGCTGATACAACACCTGCGGCACGGGCTGCAAAAGAGTTCCGAGCTAGCCTCGGTGCTAGGCGTGGAACCTTCGGCGACGATCGAGGCCCCCCGGCTGTCCTTCCGGCAGGGCCTGGACCCGGACTGCGGCTTGCAGGCGCTGTTGCTGGCGGCCCGGCTGGCGTACGAGGGGCCGGGCGCGGTCAGTGCCAAGTGCTCGGATGCGTGGTTGCTGCTGGCTTCAGCGTTGGGCCTGCGGTGGGTGCTCCAGGACTTCCAGCAAGCTACGCAGCTCTTCCTGCCTTTCAAGCGTGGCCCGCGGTTTCAGGTGCCCGTCAAACTTGAGCTGTAGGCCCGGGGGCGAGCTGGAGGTGGCTCAGAGCCGAGAGAGAGGGAGGGCTCCCCCCGGGCCAAAGACGGGAGCCGCGGCGTGCCGGCGGGCGTGCGGAGGGGGAGGGAAAGCACCGTACAGCAAGCGGAAGGGTGAGAAAAAACAAGGCGGATTTTTTAGCGCTTTTATTACAAGTACTTGTTATTGGGGCCAGGGGGGCGTGCCGGCGGGCACGCCGGTAGGCGGGCCGGCCGCGGGCTCCGGTGTGGCGCGGTACAGCAGGCCCGCCGCGTCCAGCGTGTGTGCGGCCTTGAGCAGCACAAAGGTGTGCGAGACCGGGGTCAGGCCGGGGTGCTGCCCCGGTGGCACGGCCGCGCACGAACGCGTCAGGCACACCGCCTGGCCGGACTGGTCCCGGAAGCCGAAGCGCCGGCAGCGGTTGCAGACGACGTCGAGGCGGCCGTCCGAGGTGCGCAGCACTTGCTTGAGCACCGAGCGCGACGCGCCCCCCTGGACCAGGGCGTCCACCAACATGTTGTCGCACTTGCTCGCCCCGTTCGTGCGCGTCGACTTGGTGCCCTGGTGCGTCAAGGGGTCCGTGGGCCCGCGGTGCCTGGACTTGAACTGGCCCTCGCTGGTCTTCTCTTGCTTGTTGTAGTACTGCAGGCCGACCATGGTCGGGTTGTCGGCGCCGTCCTGTTCCATGCACGCCGGGTTGTACAGGCGCTGGCCGGACAGCAGGTGCAGCTCGCGCAGGTAGGCCTGCCACGGCCGCAGCTGCTCGGCCCGCGGCGGCCGGCCGGGGCCCGGCGCCAGCGAGTCCAGGTAGTCCTGCCGGGTGCGGCCCAGCGGGCCCGGCCACCCAGCGCCCGGGGGCCCGGGGTCGGCGAGCGGCACCAGCGCGCGGAACCAGCCCGCCTCGGCCGGGTGCCAGCCGTGGCGCCCGAGCGGGGTGAGGGCCAGCGCGCGCTCGGCCGGCCCGGGCGGCTGGGGGGCGGGCTCGCCCAGCGTGTGCGCGAGCCAGGCCTCCTCGCTCCGCACCCACGCCGCCAGGGCTAGCGGCGACTGGCAGCGGCCGTCGGGGGAGTGGAAGTGGGCGCGCTGGGGGTCGGCCGGGCACGCCCGGCGCGCGTCCGCGGGGCCCGCCAGGTCGGACGCCTCGGTGGCCAGGCGCAGGACCTTGCACAGGGCCGCGAGGGCCGGCCCGGTCGTAGCGCCCGCCAGGCGCAGCCAGTGCTGGACGCAGCGCCGGAACAGCTGGGGCGGGTCGGAGCGCACCGAGGCCTCCAGCACCCACCAGAACTCGGCCCGCCACAGCGCCTGCCGGGGCCGGCCCTCGAGGGCCGTGTGGCGCAGCGTCTCCTGCGCCCAGGGCCAGACGTCGGCGACGGAGCCGCCGGTGACCGGGTGCCGGAGCTCGCGGCCGTGCCGCAGCACGAGCAGCGAGTGCAGCCCCGTCACGGCGTCGCTCACTGTCTTGCGGAACAGCTGCGCCGGGTTGACGAGCAGCTCCGGCCTCTCCCCTGTCGGCAGGTACGGCATGTCGTAGTCGGGCAGCACGGCGCACACGGTGCTCTTCTGGCCCGACGCATTCGAGATCTTGTCCCCGTACTGCAGCGGCGCCGCCCGCACCGTGGCCACCCGCACCACGGCCGCGCGCCCGGCGCCCGTGCCGCCACCCCCGCTGCTGCCGCCACCGCCGCTGCTGCCGCCGCCGCTGCTAGGGCCGCCGCCACCGCCGCTGCTGCCGCCGCCGCCACCGCCGCTGCTGCCGCCGCCGTCACCGCCGCCGCTGCCGCCGCCGCTGCTGGTGCCGCGCAGACCCGCGCAGTCGGCCGGGCCCGGGTCGAGCCAGCAGCGGCCCCCGGCGTCCAGGGAGCACACGCTCGTCTCCGCCACCCGGCCGTCCAGGGCCGCGGTCGTCTGCTGCAGCACGTCCTCCTGGTCCGGCGCGGCCGCGCCTACGGCGGCCGCGCCCACGGCGCCCCAGCGCAGGGCGTCGAGCACGGTGCCCCCGCGGTCGCAGGACAGCGAGCGCAGGAGCGGGTCGCCGCGGACCACGGCCGAGCCCGGGGCCGGCAGCCCCGGCCGCCCGTCGGCCAGCGAGAGCAGGTAGCCCTGCGGGCCCTGGTGGAACTGCGGGCGGCCCGCGCGCGCCGCGTGGCCGAACCGGCGCAGCAGGCGCTCCTGCTCCAGCCGGCGCGCCGTGAGCGCAAAGGCCGCGTCCCACGACGGGTCCGCTGCCGGCTCGGCGGCGGCGGCGGCCCGCCAGCGGCCGCGCGGTTCGCTGGCGCTGAGCCAGTCGGCCAGCCGGGCCAGGTCGTCCCCGGCCTCCAGGAACATCTTTTGCTGGTAGCCCCGGTGCTCGACGTGCGTGAGCAGGCCCTCGTCCAGCGCCCCCCGCAGCCACACGGTGCTGTCGTCCTGGTTGTGGCTGAAGCCGCGGTACGCCAGCAGCACGTTGAGCCCGCTGGGCTGCAGCCCGACCGTGAGGGCAGAGGGGGGCGACTCCAACAGCGGGCGCTCGCTCTGCACCAGGTGCTTGGCGGTGCTGCCGCCCACGAAGCGGCCCGGCAGCCACTGCGCGATGGCCTGGTTGTGCAGGCTGGCCGCGTACACGAGCAGGGTCCCCGTCACGTGCTCGTGGTACAGCGTCAGCGCGCCCGAGAAGCCCAGGTGCCGGATCGGCAGCAGCTCCACGTAGTCGGGCCGCGCCGCCCCCGCGCCCGCCAGCGCGAGCCGGTGGAGCTTGGCCAGGCTCTCGCAGCCCCACGCCACGGCCGCCTCCTGCGTCGTGAGCCAGAAGATCCCCCCCGCCCGCAGCAGGGCGTGCCACGCCCCCCGCGCCTCGGGCCACGCTCCGCCGGCGCTGTTGGTCAGCCCGTGCCGGTCCCACAGCCCCGCGGCCGCGCCCGCCCGGCCCGCGAGCGTGCGCAGCCGGCCGCGGGCCCAGCCCGCGCGCACCGAGCGCGGCAGGGGCACCCGCCCCCCGGCCAGCCGCCCGGCGTGGACGTAGACGCACAGCCGCCCCTCTGCCTCGTCCAGCACGGTGCCCAGGAAGCGCAGCGGGGCGGCCGGGCCCGTGTCCGTGGCGTGCAGGCCCCGCTTGAGGAGGCGGAGGCGGGCCTGCAGCTGGCGGGCGGCGTCCAGGCCCGGCAGGAAGCCCAGCACGCGCCCGAAGCACTCGAGCGCCGGGCCGCCGCCGCCCGCGGTGCCGCCGCCCGTGGCGCCGCCCGCGGTGCCGCCGGTGCCGGCGGCGGGCTCGCACGCCAGCAGCAACCAGTCCTCCAGCGCCCGCCGCCAGTCCGGGGGCAGCTCGGGCGTCACGAGCGTGCACTGCGCCGCGCGCTTGTCGTAGCCCGAGCGCTCCGACTTGCTGGTGGTGGTCGGGCACAGGAAGCAGGGGTGCGACATGTCGAACCGCTGGTCGCTGGTCGTGCCGTGCCCCGGCCGCACCATCTGGCAGACCCGCCGGCTCAGGCACCACTTCTTGACGAGGTTCTTGCCGCGCATGTTCTGCAGCACGCGGCGCAGGGGCTCCTGGCTGTTGGCCAGCGGCCGGTCGCGCGGCGACGCAAACTCGCGGAACACGGACGACGCGTACGCCGCGTCCAGGAGGCTGTCGTAGCGGGCGCACACCACCAGCCCCCCCCACGACGACAGGCGGGCGTGCAGCAGCGTGCGCACGGCGCTCAGGGCCCGCTGCAGGTTGTGGCGGTACAGCGCCGCCAGCGTCAGCACGCCGCGGTTCTGCAGCGCGTGCGGGTCCGACAGCCCGCGGGTGCCCTTGTAGCCCGAGCACAGCGCCCCGGGCAGCCCCACCTCGCCGCGGCACAGCAGCCGCGCGGCGTCCGCCAGGTGTAGCAGCTTGGCCTTGTCCGTGCGCCGGCCCGCCTCCCGCAGCCGCGGCTCGTCCAGCGCGTACTCCGCCACCAGGCGCCACGCCGCACAGGCGCCCGCGTGCGCCGGCTGCCGGGCCGCGCGCCGCAGGCACTCGGCCAGCCAGCACGCGGGGGTGCCCGTCACGTGCACCAGGAGCCGATTGCGCAGCCACCAGCGCCCCTGCTCCTCCAGCTCGTCCGCCCGCAGCCCCTTGGCCCGCGTGCACCAGAGCTGGCCCAGGCGGAACAGCGCCTGCCCCCGCGTGCGCACGCCCTCGTTGTACTGCCACGACCGCTGCAGCAGCTCCGCGTACAAGTCACGCTCCGCGGGCGCGTCCGCCCGGCAGGCCAGGGCCAGCAGCTGGCCCAGGCTCTGGCAGCCCAGCGCGCGCCACAGGATGAGCATGGGCAGGTCGCACGGCCGCCCCAGGTACACGCGCATGCTCAGCACCACTTGGCCGGAATCGAACTTGGCCTGCTCGCGCGCCGCCCGCCCCAGCTCCGCCGCCGGCAGGGCGCCCCGGACGACGCGGGCCGAGCGCACGGCCCGGCAGGCCTGGTCCAGGGCCTCCAGCGTGTCCCGCAGCGCGGCGTTCTGGGTGTTCCCGTAGCCCGGCCGCAGGGTGTCGTCCTCGTCCGGGCCGCCGGCCGCCGGGCCGGGGTACAGCAGCACCCGGCGCACGCGCCGCGACCCGATCGCCGACTGCTCCTGGTTCTGCATGTTGTCCCGGTGGTAGTTGGCCGGCCCCTCTTCTTCGTCGTCCGGCTCGTCCTCGTCCGCGCCGGGGCCCGCGTGCTCCGCCTTGGCCTCCGCCGGCGCCAGCGGCGCGTCGGCCCCGTCCGCCGCCGGCAGCCGCTCGACCTCGGCCGACCGCCCCGTCCCCCACTGGACCTCGCGGCGGCGCGTGCCGCCGGGCGTACTGCCGGTGGCAGTCAGGCGGTAGGTCTCGTGCGTGGCGGCCACCCCCGCGTGGCTAGTGAGCACGGTCCGGGTCAGGGTGGTGTCCGGCGCCCGCCCGCTGGTCTGGTTCAAGCGCTTGTCCCACTGGCGCAGCAGCACCTGATCGTGGGGGGGGACCTCGCGCCCCTCCAGGGCCCAGGCCACGCCCTCGATCAGCACGAACGGCACCAGGTTCCCGATCTCCTGCCCGTCCCAGGTCCGGCGCAGGTGGGTGGCGTGCGTCCTGAACCAGGCGTCCGCCAGCCCGGGCGTGCGCAGCTGCGTCGGGGGCGGCAGGTTCACGGGCCAGGGCAGGCTCAGCAGCACGTGCCGGCCGGCGGGGGGCAGCTGCACCCCGGGGCAGGGCTCGTCGTGCTCGTACAGGGACGCGCTCCGGACCCACAGCTTGGCGCACCAGGTCCCCGCCCGGTGGCACAGGTCCTCGAAGCGGTCCCGCGGGTCTTCGAACGAATCGAACCGTAGCTGCAGCTTCAGCACGAACCTGCGGGCGGGCGCGGGGCCGGCCAGGCGCCGGGCGGGCAGCGTGACTAGGTGCGGCACGCTCACCTCGTCGTCCGGCCCGGGCTCGCGCGCCTGCAGCCAGCCCTGCAACGCCGAACGCAGCCCGCTGCTGCGGTTCTTCTTCCGGTGCAAGCGCGCGAGCTCTGCTTGGCTCACCTGGCGCAAATGGACCTGCGCCGACAGGCGCTCCACCAGCAGCGGCGCCTGGTGGACCACGAAAGCCCGCAGGCTCTCGACCGAGGCCGTGTGCCGCAGGAACTGCTCCTGCAAGAAAGCCAGCGACAGCTGCCCTTGCTCCTCGACCGTCGCGAAGTACGGCCCGCGCTGGCCCCGGGCTTCTTCCTCGCGCCCGAACGCTTCGTCCAGGGCCAGCTGCGCCGCAATCACCTCGTCGAGGGCCGACGCGCTCGGGCTGGGGTCGTCCGCCATCAGCACTGCGCCCGCCCCTCTCCCGGGCCTTTCTGCCGCGCACCTCCCAGGGGGGGAGACCCCAGGGGGGAACCCAGGGGGGGACCCCCCCCTTCCCCCCCCCCCCCCCCGGGGGGCATTGCCAGCGCGGGGGGGACCGGAACCCCCCCCCTCCCCCCCCCCCCCCGCTTCCCATTGCAAGCGAGGGGGGCCCCCTGCACCTCCTTTCCCCATTACCAGCGCGGGGAGGGGACCCCCCCCCCCCCCTTTCCCCACTGCCAGCGCGCAAACCACCCGCCGGCACCCTCCAGCACCGCTCGGCACGCGGCCGCCGGGAAGGGGGAGCTAGGGGGGGGGGGGCGCTCTGTTCCCGCCAGTGGGCGCCGGGCACGGGCCTAGGAGCCTGCCGCCCCCTCTCGTCGTGCGTGACACATTTGCTCGGGCGAGGCAGCGTGGACTACATGCTTGGACCAGCACCTCGTCGGGTGCCGCTCACGACCACGGACCAGCCAGCACACCGCCGGGCGCCGCCCACGACCACGGACCAGCCAGCACACCGCCGGGCGCCGCCCACGACCACGGACCAGCCAGCACACCGCCGGGCGCCGCCCACGACCACGGACCAGCCAGCACACCGCCGGGCGCCGCCCACGACCACGGACCAGCCAGCACACCGCCGGGCGCCGCCCACGACCACGGACCAGCCAGCACCGTACGCGGCGCCGGCCCCGCAGCCGGCCCTGGACGCCTGCCTGTGGCGGGCCAGCCGGCGGGGGCTCCGGGAGATCCTGTCTCGGGAGGAGGCCCGGACTCTCTGGGCCGCCCTAGACACCACCGGGGCCAAGCTGCCAGCGTCCGCGCTAGCGACCAGCCTGCGCGTCGGGGCACGCCTGTCGCGCATAGCCTCCGGACGCGCCCTCGCCGTGGCCGCCGTCGACGTCGTCCGGCTCGCCGCCGGCGGGGGGCCGGCCGCCCGGCGCCGCCTGTGGCACGCCCCTGGACGGGCCCGCCTGTACCCGGCGCTGTGGGCCGCAGTGGGGCTGGGGGCCCCGGTCCTAGTCCGGCTGGCGGTCCCCGAGCCCCGGCGCGGCGAGTCGCTGCCGCGCCTGTTCCTAGCGGCGGGCTTTCCTAGGGGCGGGCGCGCCCCCCCGGCGCAGGCCTACGCCGTGCAAGGACTGCACAGCCAGCCCCTGGTGTCGCCCAGCTGGCACCCCTGCGGCCGGCTGCGGAGCCAGTGTTGGCGCCGGCTCGAGCGCAGACTGCCGCGCGGGGCCCGGGAGGCCTGCTGCGGCTGGCGCCAGGCGCACGAGCTGCACCAGGACGCCCGCCTGGCCTTGCGGCGTGGCGGCCACGCGCTGATTAGATTCTCGCGCGGGGGCTCCGAGCTCTTGCCCGCTCTCGACGCCTACCACCGACAGCACGTAGCCCTCGTGTATTCTTACCAGCGGCCGGACCTGGGCTACAGCGCACTCCCCACCGCGCACGGACAACCCCCTTCCTCTGGCCTGCTAGAGCCAGCCAGGGACACCTAACGGCCCTGACCGGCTGGATGGTAAGAACGGACCCCTCCTGCCGGTCGGGTGGCAGGACCAGGCACCTCCTGCCGGCAGGAAAGGCCAGTCTTTCCGGCCGGGTGGCAGGAAAGGCCAGTCTTTCCGGCCGGGTGGCACGAGTGGCCAGTCTTTTCTGGCCGTGTGGCACGAGTGGCCAGTCTTTTCTGGCCGGGTGGCAGGAGTGGCCAGTTGGGAATAAACCAAACGGGTGCTGGGGCAAAAACGATGGAGGAATTAATACACAAACTTTTAACGATAGCGACAATTAAGAAATATTTAAAGAAGGGCAAATACAGAAAAAAAATGAAGAAGACGGATTATGTAAATAACTTAGTAACCGAAATGAGAAGCGACCCAAACATTAAAAATCAAGTTTCAAATAATCTCGGTATTCAACCAACCGAAGAAGTTCCACAGCCAGAAGTTCAACAGCCAGAAAATATGCCAGAAGTTCAGCCGTCAGAAGTTCAGCCGTCAGAAGTTCAGCCGTCAGAAGTTCAGCCGTCAGAAGTTCAACCGTCAGAAGTTCAGCCGTCAGAAGTAGATGGAGATGTGGAGCAAGCGGGGGCGGGCAGAGGATTGATGACGGATGAAATAGACAATATTATGAAAAAGCACGATTGGTATTTGGGAACAGTAGCGAGCGATGAAATAAACAAACTTAAACCAGAAAAAAAAAGAAGTACGGGTTTATTATGAATTTAGATAAGTCTAGCCAACCAGGCTCACATTGGATTGCTATTTGGGTTGACCTAATTAAAGACGACTCTATTGAAATCTACGACCCTCTCGCACTGTATAAGCCGACTGAGCTATTTCTACACCAAATGAAACAGCTTATTGAAAAGAGTAAGCCGAACACATACCTGCTTATGAAGGTCAATCAAGTTAAAAACCAAAGCGACACAACAGATACCTGTGGGTGGCATAGTATTAGATTTTTGTTAGAGCGGGCGAAAGGGAACCGCTTTAAATTTAGTTCGGGTTTCACAGACTTAAAAGAAAAAGAAGCGGGGGAGTTGAAAGCTCAGAACGGCTATGGCTTTGATACCTTTATTTGAAGTAATTCAAACAAAAATATATTTTTTCTAATATTATATAGTTTTTTGAGGTCGTAGGATACTACAATGGAGTATAAAGGTGGTCGTGCGAGTGGTATTTACTATATTAACAGCAAAAATCGGATAAATGGCACAGATTCAGATTTTAATTGTGAAGTCAATATGAAATCGCTAGACAATCCTACCCATTGTAAAATACTTCATATCTATGTTCCTAAATCGTATTACTCTGTGGCAAGTCCGTATAATACTTTTACTCTGAGTGAAGATGGCTATGAGGCTCTGATTACGATACCCGAGGGCAACTACACGATGAACAACTTAAAAAATAAACTGGCCGAGGTGCTAACCGCAGATAGCCCCAACGACTACACATACACCGTTACGAGCAACAACACAAACACCGACCCAGAGGAATTCAACCGCGGTTTATATTTGACACCGAAACACGTATTCACGAAGTAATGGGTTTTGACCGCGACTCAACATATTTCTTTGCTAACAATACCATTAGGTCGCCGAATGTCATAATCTTGACTGGCGAAAAAACATTATATTTACAGTCAGATTTAGTCGGCGAAGGTGATAATCACGTGCTCCAAGAAATATACACGGCGAATGAAATCCCGTTCGGCTCTGTTATCTACGATGGCTCGGGTAGTGAATACGGAAAACGGTTATCTACTAGTTCAAGCAATGTGTATCGGTTTTACTTGACTGACGAAAACGACCAACCAGTTAATCTCAACGGGCTCGGCATTGTAATGACATTGTTAATTTATCGCGAGACGAATTATTTTAATTTATTTACATCATTTTTAATTGGTTAAAATCTAGATAATTAATTTTAGAATTATTTTTTTTTCTCATATTACAATATAGGACCTTTTGAAAAAAGCACTTACACAAAAATGCCCACACAACACGGAGGCGAACTAGATTTTAGCAGGACTGACTACATCAGTGTTTCTTATCGTTTGAATAAGCTTACCCCTCGTGAGGGTTCTATTAATGTCACTGTGTCTACCGCAGGAGGACAGGAAAGCAACTTTGACCTTATCAGTCGCCCGTCTAACTTGGCTCGCTCTGTTTTGAGTTTTAATTATGCCCCAGATGCGAAGGCGGCAAACTACAATAAATGCTTTATGGATTGCCTGGCCACGATTAGGCAGATACAATTGATTACGAGAGGTGGTGTTTATCTGTGCGACATTAACGAAGTCGAAAATATCACCAAGATGATTTGGAAACCCGAAACCTCCATTGACGATTTACTTGCTTTGGAAAACCACGACAATTAAAGTGGAGCTGGTTGTATGCTTCAAAAGTGTAATGCTACAACTACATTTCAACCCGCTAGCGATGCTACAAGGTTGGCCGCATTACAAACAGCATTGGCCGCTTCGGCAGTAGCAGGAAATGCGGCGGGGCAGATTGATACTGGCATTGATGTTGCGAAGGCTCAGGTTCAGGCTGCATTAAAGGCTTGGATGGCACAACCCTCCACAAATGCTCGCCGACACGATGATACCCTTATTGCGAATGAGACTGGCACAAGTAAGTTCGTTAATGTTGCTTTTAATGAGGCTAAGTATTTTTCAGCTGGAACTATTAACAATGCCAGCCCGAGTGTTAATGTTAAGATTAATCTTGGAATGCTTTACAATACTATTTTCGCTCTGGATAAAACTATTATGTTTCCAGAAATTTTGACTTTGCGGATTGTTTGGCAACAGACACCCAAAATCTTTTATTATAACAATGATGCTCTTTCTACTGGTGGAGGCACTGTTGCGGTGGCGGATTCGAATGTTACTATTACTAATCTCAGCCTGTTCTTAGCTGTTGAAACTAACCCCGATGTCGTTCAATCAATTCAACAGAAGATTATGAGCCCCGAAGGTATGAGCTTCAACATTGATTATTCTTATTTGTATAAAAATACCGTCGGAGTAGCTTCAACTTCTCAAAATGTTATACTTAGATTTGACAGAGGCCACGGACGGCGAATTAAGAAAATTTATCACTCTGTTTTCAATACGACCGAAAATAAGAACACTGCTTATGACAATAGCAACCTGCTCGGTGCTAAGGTCCAAACTTTTTATACCACACTAGACGAAGCACGACTTCAAGAATTCAATGTTGATTGTCAAACTGGAAAACTAGAAGACTATATGTATCTTAAACCGAAGTTGGAAGGCTCTTCTTTGATGAATAGCAATGTTTATCAATACAACTGGGTTTGGTGCGATAGCTTTGACAATACCCGACCGTTGTGGAGCAAGGGCCAAAATGAAATCAGCGGATTAAGTCTAGACACCGAGTGACGATGGGAGTTTATTGCTACCACTGCTAATATTGCGGCCAATCATTACACATTTGTCGTAACTCAGCAAGAAGTAAATGTTAAGAATGGCACCATTACTAGAAATTAAACCCCCGCCAGTGAAATTATACTGTCTACCGACGTAGTAGGTAATTATTTTTGATAGATTATTTATTTTTTGATAATATAGGAACAATGAGTCATCAGCGAAATTTGATAGCACAAGACCCTGACGGAGACTTCATTAATGTCAAAGTCGGATATGACGGCAATGTTGAAACCAATAGTATGAAAACAGCTTTCGGCGAAGCATTGGTCGGTCAATTATCACCAGTATTACAAGAGATTTTCCCATACACTATCAATACACGAATATGGACATTAACTCAAACTGATGCTACCATTTCATTTAATTCGAATATGGCCGAACTTAAAACAGATGTGAAGACGACCGCGAATGCTGTATTGACGAGAGTGAAAAGAACTCCGAGATATAAAGAAGAACAAAAGCTGGTTAATGAAGTGATAAAGAAATATGGTAAAGATAATGTAGAGCTAACGGGTCATAGCCTTGGAGGAACGATTGCGAAAGACCTGAGCCGACAAACGGGTGTAAGGGCTACCACACACAACAAAGGTAGTACCACGAAGGACATAATTGAAGGAGTAATTGACCGAGTAGCGGTTAAAATTAATCCAAAAGGTAAGCGGGCGAAGACTGCGAAGCTAACGACGAACTACCGAACTAAGTATGACCCCGTTTCATTGTTAGGGGCAACGGCTGTAAATACTAAGTTAGTGAAACCAAAAAAAGGAATTCATACGATAAGAAGTTTTAAGGGTAAAGGTAAAAAAAAGTAATTATAAATTTTTTATTGCTTTTTTTCATTTAGTATCCAAACGGTCTAGTTTCAATCGCATTGTCTACGATACCTATAATATTTCTTTTAGTGTAAGTAAAGCTGAATATTTTTTCTAAGTATTCACTCGTTATTTTTTTCTGTTGTTTATCTCTTGTTATCTTGCTGTTTTCTACAATAACAACTTTACCAGATTTTTCAATTCGTTTAGCAATCAATTTTTCTTCCTGAGTCTTAAGCAACTCTAACAATTCATTCTTGCCGTTCTCAATAAGGTCGTTGTTTTTAATTCCAAGTCCGCAACTAATGACACTTAACATATATGGTAAATTTAATGATGTATTGTTTTCATAATTCATACTAAAGCCTTTGACTTTCATACTTGCTTTACCATTATCTAAGACATATCCATAACACTTTGGTCCGCCTCCGATAAAGGTCATAATCTTTGCTCCGTGTAGTTCGTCTGTCCATTCGCCTAACAACTTACCCGTTTTGACATCTGTTTCGCCTTTCGTTAAGTCTGTTGTGTATATGACACTGTCGGTATCGTGGTATAGAAATCTGTTGTCTAGTTTATCCATCATCTCATATAGTCTAATCCTCGCGTGGCAAGTCGTAAATAAAGCAACTACAATATTTGTTTTCACGGGGTCGCTTACCGCATCTTGTTTAAGGTCATAACTCGCTTCTATTATTTTGTCGTTGATAATGTTTATGTTTATGTTATCAACTGACTTATCGTTCATTAACTTGTATAAGATATCTTTATCTTTAATAATTTTGTTTTGAGTTTTGTTTTGCTTTTCACCAAACTTGCCCCACAGGCTGTTCAAGCACAACTTAGCAACCGCTCGCCGTCCTGGGTTTTCTTCTATTTTGTTTTCGTCCATCTTAATTCCCATCTTGATTTCCATACTGTCAATATAGTTTCTTTTTTGTTCCTGTGTAATACATCCATCAGGATATCCGCTTGACTCTTGTTTAACCTTTAAGAAAGTTTTTATGTAATCTTTGAACAGGCTACTGCTCTGTTCCTTCCAGTGCCATACCTCATATACCTTAATCAACTTATAGCCTTTGTCTAAGGCCTTGTAGATTTCAGGAGTTGCCCAAGTGCCAGTTATTGCTCGCTCGTAATCGGTGTGATTACATTCATCCTTTTGCTCAGTCATTCCGCACTTGTCGCATAAGTAATACATCAGTTTTCCTCTATCCGCCTTAGGTAAAACGGGGTGCAGTAATTTTCTGGGCGGTAGCATCTTAACCTTAGCCACTCCGAAATATTCTCTGTTTATGATTTTGTTTTTCATATCTTTTCGGTCATCGTCGTTACTGGGTCTAATGATTTCGTGGTGCCCGCTAGGGTAAAGGTCGTAAAACATAACGGTAGGATACAGAGAGCATATGTCAATGTATTTTGCATATTCGCTGTTGTGCCGTGCTTTCCAATACAATGTTAGAGCATCCGTTCTACCTCCAAACATTGCCTCTCGCGGGTTCAGTCCTTCTTGTTCCGTAATTCGTTCGTTCGTATCTTCCGCTAGGCTTTCACTTGTTTTCATTAATCTCCATTCACATTCCCAGATAGTAATAACTTTTGATACTCCAAAAAGTTTGCTTAATAAAACTTCTCTTTCTTTTGTTTTTTTACATAGTTCTCCCATAGTCTTATTTTTCTTAATATTCAATGTATTGCTGTTGTAGCATTTCTGACATCCGTGCCAATGACACCCGTAAAACTCATAAGCGGTTTTCGTCTTTTCGGCCCATCCATCAACATAAACATTTGACTGTCCTAAATTAAACATTTTCTCACCACCATTGAAAGCATGTTTAATATCAGTTTGGTCTAACCTGCTTCTGTAGGCTATCCATTCAACACAAGCCCGAGAGGTAATCCTGTTTTGCTTTTCCGCCTTCAACACAGCAATTGAATTCTCTGGCATAAACTTAGCACGATACAAAGCCATAACACAACTCGCAATAGTTGTATATTGAAACGGGTCAATACCGAATTCTAGAAACTGCTTCCTAAAATCCATACATCCCCTTCTCAATATATCAACATCGCTATGACAGTATTCAGCGATTTCCTTCTGCATATCAAATGTGTTGTTTCTTTGACTTTCATACCATTCTAAGAATTCCGCTCTCTTCTTATCTTTCATCGTGTCGTAGCCGTAGTACTAGTGCTTTTTATGAGGCATCACACCAACATAGTTTTTATTCTTGTCAGTATTGAAGAAGTGAGGGAAGAAGCCCTTTTTAAGTTCTTTCAATCCGAATGTTTTAGGAAAATCAGCCAGAGGCATAGTCAAGAAACTCAAACTATCAATGAAGCGGTATTTCTTCAAAGTCATCATCATTATCTTACCGCCCTGATAAATGACGAATGGTGCCTGTCCGTTATCAACTAGCCACTTAAGAATAAACTGACAATCATAACCGCGACTGTTATGAGCAATAAATGTAAAGCCGTTGTGCTTAGATTCAAAAGCTCACTTACAGAAATCATCAATGTTCTTATGAATGACGGGTGGTTCCTTCGCATCGAAATGCTGACTTTCCGAATGATTGACTATGTGCTCACCAGTATCCTGTGTCGCTTCAAAGTCAAAGAATATGTATTTCTCTGAAAAAGGTAATATGTCTTTCTTCACGATTTCACATTGGTGTTCAAGTGGTTTCAGTTCCTTACAATTACGGCATTTCGCATAACCGCATTTGTGTTCGTCCTTTCTCCTGTAATTAAGACCACACGAAAGACATTTTGCTTTGATATCACAGTTTGTCTTCTTGTGGTTGTTGAAACATACCAAATTTGGAAACTTTCTATTACACGAATAGCAATCAGTCCAATTGCTTTTATCGTTAATACCTTTACAACCTTTGGTTTCGCAGATATTACAAGTGGATTCGCAGGCGTGCCTTTCTTTGTATCCCCTTAGACATAACTCACAGAAGTTCTTTTTGCCTAGCAAAGACTTCATATTAGTTATCGCATCGTAGTGGTTCTCAGTCTTAAGTATGTAAAGGTTCGTAAGTCGCTCGCCCTTTTCATTAAGCAGGTCCGTCTTATAAACAATGTTGTCAGGGAATTCAACAATAACCAGATTGTATTTAATGTGGTTAGCAAAGGTTTTAATTTCAGGAATACCGCACACATACTGAATAACTTTCGCATCTTCGTGTAGTTTCAAAGCCATCTCCTCCTGTATCTTTCTTCCCATTAATATAGTCTTGTATTTTTTGTGTTTTTCAATTTTTGCTTTTACTACAACAATTGCTCTGGCTAAGCATATGTTGTCTGTATTATTAATTTGAATTACTCCTCTCTTTTTATATACATCCAGCTTATTAATTATTTGAAGCCTCGTTGAGCCCGTCGGCATTTCAACGGATTTCAAAACGAACCTAAACTTATCCATATTGGTTCCCTTTTCGTCTGTATAAAGGCTTTCGTTGCTTTGAAATAATGCTGACAATCTTTCTAAAACATCGCTGACAGAAATCTCGTTAAGCTTTTTCAAACCCGTAGATACTGCTCCATAGTAATATACAAACTTGATACTTAGACTTACCATATTACCTTGTCTCTGTCTTTTAATAAAGTCGTTCAGTATTATCTCAATAAACTTTACTACATCTTCCATACTGAATGACGTAAAGTTGCCTCTAATCCTAACCCAATACAGGCTTTCATTAATGCTTAGCGTGCGCTTCTTTCTGTCAACGTGTTTGATTTCGTAGTTTCCGTATCGCATTAAGTCTTTCACCTTTTCTTTTCTTTCTCTCACTTTCGCTTCAAACACTTTCGCTTCCAAAATAGGCGGTAATGGCGGTGCTACTGGAATACCTTGTTTCTGTTCCTCAAAGTAAACAGCACCTCTTACTCGGTTCAAGTAATTTTGGGCCGTTGTTGTATCCACCTTATACTTTCTCGTCTTCGGTATTATATACAGCACATCTTGACCCCTGACCCTTTTGATTTCATAATTAATTTTTTGTTCCCTAAATTTGTCTAACCTATAAGTCTTACCGTTGTAAGTGTGTGTTTCCATAGTTGGTCGGTGTATATATAGGAAAATATTTTTTTCAAAAATTAAAATTAATTATCTCAATTGTCTGCCCCGCCGTGGTCCGCTGTGTTCTCCCCGTGTCTATATATACGGGGGGCCCTATGTTTAGATGGAAATTAGGGCGGGGCTGGCGGGGCTGGCGGGGCGGGCGGGGCTGGCTGGGCCAAAAAAAATATTGTTATTAGAATTATTATCATTATATTGAAATGAGTCCGCAATGACAGTTATGTTCGCGGTAATGACAGAAATTACACCGATCATCACTGTCTAGTCTTTTATTAATATTTTGTATCATTCTTTCCCATTCTTCTTTTTTCTTCTTTTCTTCTTCTTGATTTTCAAGAAATCTTTTATGTTTTTTTTAGCTGAAATGAATCCGCTTTCTGTGTTCAGCAATATCAACTTCAGAACCACAATCACATTTGTATCGTCGTTTGTTTTCTGTCATCGTGTGCCTCTTGTTCGTTCCCCTGTGTATCCTTATATATTACCCCTTCGTTTTGTTTAGAAGAAATTTTTTCTGTGTGCCTGCTTGATTTCATATGTCTTGCTTTACTAATCCTATTTATTTCAACTCCGCATTCACACTTAAATGTTTTCTTCTTCCAATTCCTTTTCTTTTCTTTTTTGATTTCTTTGTTTCCTTATCATAATTAACTCTCCATTCATCATACTTTTGTTTTACTTTTTCCTCGTGATATTTTTTTGCTTCTTCCATTGCTTGTTCTTGTGTTCTTCGTTTTCCAATACTAAAACTCTTAAACATCGTTTTACCTCCTTCTCTCCATTGAACTTTTACCATCGGCCTCTTTTCATTATTCTTTATCATAATACATCCTTTTGAAATAGTAAATCTGCGGCTTGTCTTTTTTCCGTGTCGTCGTTTGTCATCCTGTATGTGTCTCTATATTTATGACTTTAATTTAAAATAGTAATATCCGTTGCCATTTTGTCCCGTCCGGGCCGGCCGGGGTGTGTCTCTGTGTGGCGGATGGTATGTATTGAAAAAGTGTGCCGAAGTGCGACAAAAAAACTGAAACGAACGACAGAGAAAAAAAATCAAGAAAGCACGCAAAGCATCAACGCACGCTTTCGTGTTTTTTGTGGGAGCTGAAGTTTGGCTGTTCATTTCTATTTCACTTTTGTTTTTGGTTCCGGGCTCAATTTCCTTTTTTCTTTTTTATTTCCTTTTTGTCCCTGCGGGCCGAACTGTGTGTGTCTCTGGGGTGGGGTGGTGTATGTCTTGAACCACTGTGACCAAGTGGCCCCCAATACTATTATTATTATTATTATTATTATTATTATTATTATTATTATTATTATTATTATTATTATTATTATTATTATTTTGGACACAGTGATAGCCCAGTGGTCAAGTTCTACCATCTGGGCCCTGTCGCCAGTTCGATTCCCGTCGGTGCCACCAGTATTTTCATTGAACATACCGGTCCGTCTGGAAGTGTTGGAACTGCCCGTGCGGGGGTGTCATTAGAGCCTATCGTCAATTCTTCGTACTCCCCTCACGGGTGAGACGATGGAAGCGCATGTGCAGAAATGCATCAGCCATTGACAGAGAAGCACTATTATTATTATTATTATTATTATTATTATTATTATTATTATTATTATTATTATTATTATTATTATTATTATTATTATTATTATTATTATTATTATTATTATTATTATTATTATTATTATTATTATTATTATTATTATTATTATTATTATTATTATTATTATTATTATTATTATTATTATTATTATTATTATTATTATTATTATTATTATTATTATTATTATTATTATTATTATTATTATTATTATTATTATTATTATTATTATTTAGGGAGTACATAGGCCATTGGTCCTTTTCAATGGGCTGATTGGTATAAAGCTCCTAGAGTAATGTTCTAAGCCGTCACTTCCTTTATTCCACCGATTGGTGTGGAGACTTTCCTTATGGAATGGAGGACTGGATGCACATGGCCTTTTGGCTCAGCAATTGGCAGGAGATACATTATTATTATTATTATTATTATTATTATTATTATTATTATTATTATTATTATTATTATTATTTACCATCTGGGCCCTGTCGCCAGTTCGATTCCCGTCGGTGCCACCAGTATTTTCATTGAACATACCGGTCTATTTCTGGACCAGTATTTTCATTGAACATACCGGCCCGTCTGGAAGTGTTGGAACTGCCCTTGCGGGGGTGTCATTAGAGCTTATCGTCAATTCTTCGTACTCCCCTCACGGGTGAGACGATGGAGGCGCATGTGCAGAAATGCATCAGCCATTGACAGAGAAGCACTATTATTATTATTATTATTATTATTATTATTATTATTATTATTATTATTATTATTATTATTATATTATTATTATTATTATTATAATTATTATGGACACCGTGATAGCCCAGTGGTCAAGTTCTACCATCTGGGCCCTGTCGCCAGTTCGATTCCCGTCGGTGCCACCAGTATTTTCATTGAACATACCGGTCTATTTCTGGACCAGTATTTTCATTGAACATACCGGCCCGTCTGGAAGTGTTGGAACTGCCCTTGCGGGGGTGTCATTAGAGCTTATCGTCAATTCTTCGTACTCCCCTCACGGGTGAGACGATGGAGGCGCATGTGCAGAAATGCATCAGCCATTGACAGAGAAGCACTATTATTATTATTATTATTATTATTATTATTATTATTATTATTATTATTATTATTATTATTATTATTATTATTATTATTATTATTATTATTATTATTATTATTATTATTATTATTATTATTATTATTATTATTATTATTATTATTATTACGAAAAAAATTGCGCCACGCCTTTCTTGTTTGCGCTCCAAGTAGTTTGTATTGTTGCTTTGGTAGGCACCAGAGTAATGCACACAAGGGATCCCAGCAAAATCCAACCATCACTGGTTTGGCTCCGTGCTTTCGGTCACGGACATAAAAATACACAAACACAACCACACCAACACACACATAATACGTACATTTAATACACAGTATGTAGGCATCACCCCCCGGATAGCCGGTAAAAAATACCTTTTCCTGGTGACAGGTGCACCAGCTTGTTTTTCAGTATTATTTGTCCGGATTGGACCTGATGCCATTTTATTCCTGGTCTGTTGCCGTTTTCCTTTTTGGCTTCACTGAGCTAATACAACGAGACATCATTCTCATTCTTGAGGACTGTGTTTGGTTGTATTACCGACTTTTTACGAGCTATCGTTGGGGCATTACATTTGGAGTCCACATCACTAGGGTGATTTCTTTCTGCTTTGCCACACAGGCAACAGAGTGAATTTTCACTGACCTGTCTCACACGGGGACGTCAGACGAAAACAAATACTCCAACACAGCTCCCTCATAACTCTTTCACAAAACAAATAATTTGATTGGTCTCAAGCAGGTGTCTCGTACCCTCTAGCCCAATCAGTATCTGTGTGCTCACATCAGATTCAAACTCTCTGTCGTTCTTGCTGTTCTCACACAGAGACCAAGAAGAAGGAGGTGGACAGAAGAGTGAAGGAACACACACAAAACACAAACAAGCATAGGGACAGGAGCACAACACTCTACCCTTCTAGTTTGTGCATTTATCTGCATTATCTCACACATACGTCAGAGTATTTTTGCAAATCTCTGATCGTTTTCTAAAGGTAGGTCTGAGAACCTATCCGACCGACTGTCGACTTCTCAAGGAGAGCTTTTCTAGCTTCTCTATTACTATCTGTGTGTAGGTCCAAGTGCCTCATACTAGATACAATAGAGAAAAGAAGGAGGAGAAAGTAATCTGAGTAAGGAGAACAAGAAATCGGAGAAAGTCTCAAAGACTATTTTTCTCAAACAAAAACAAACATACAAACAGTGTTTCATAGAGGACAGGGAATCTTATCCTACCCTCTCTATTAGTTTCTCTCTTCACTAGTCAATCGACTGAAGGAGGAACAGAACACAAACGAACAAAAACCAAACATAGGAGCTGACACTGTCCTCCTGTTGATCACTACTACGACATCATGTCGACAGAGACCGCCGAAGTGAGTGAATTCTCGGAGGCAGATCAAAGAAGAGAAGAAGAAGAAGCAGGAGGAGGAGGAGGAGGAAGAGGATTGAATGAAGGAGGAGGAGGAGGATTGAATGAAGGAGGAGGAGATGAAGGAGTAGGAGGAGGAGTAGAAGAGGGCTGGGATGATGAAGGAAGATATGGAGGAGACGAAGATGAAGGAGGATTTGAACAAGAAGAGACGGGAGGAGGAGGAGCATATGGTAATCCCTTACCACCTGCCTACACGGGAGGAGGAGGACGAAAAATGATCGACTTGATTCATAGTGATGGAGAGGAGATCACAGTGGAGGAACAACAGTGGGTGCAAGACCACTATGACCTCACTAAAAAAGAGTTTGATAACAAGATGGGGGTAGAGAAGGATACCTATGTGTGGATCCCTCAGGATCAAAGAAGAGAGAAAAGTCGTGCTAAAAAGGATGTCTATATCCTATTATCAAACACAGCACAGCTCCTCGGCAAACTGGTCTCTGATCCAGAAGAGAGAAAGAAGATACAGCATATCAAGTTTGGGGACACACACACCCACCTTGAATTACTCGATGCTATCTTTGGGGTGTACACTCAAACCCTGATTTGGGAACGTACATACGGCCCACGATGTGAGGGTTACCTCCAGTACACAAACCCAAGAGCAACGGCCAGATTCCTCGCGACTGGTCAGGAGGCAGTCGATGTAACAAAAATGAAGACCAATCTGGGTTCGAAAAACTCGAGTGGCATATTTCATTTTTTTACAATGGAAATAAAGGCCTTGGAGGAGGGGAAGGCAGAGATGGAAAAAAGCATTAAGGCAGCAGGAGAAACTCATCCTGTGATTGATGAGTTAGAGAAGACCGACAGAGTTCTGACCAAGATCAGACTGTTGATGGGTGCGTTACTGCACAAGGAGGCATGGAAGAGATGGATTCCTACCAAGGATCACTCTGTCCTTAAATCACTTAGTAACGCACCACCGGTCGCCAACAAAGCAGGTGTTGACCAATATGTGGAGAAATATAATTTTCTCAGATCTGCTTCTGAATTGGTGGCCTTTATCACTCATGCTCAAAAGCTGGTGATATCTGAGAAGAAGAAGGCGAAAGAGAATGAGGAGTTCGAGAAGACGATGAGACTGGAAAGAATGAAAGCAAAAGTGAGTGGTGCAAAGACACACCCTCCGACATATTTGACCCCACCAGCTCCTGCCCCACCAGCCCCTGCACCCTCGGGCTCAACTACGGTGGTGGTCAAACACGGAGAAGAAGGACAGACAGAACATCATAAATGCCTTCAAGGGGAAGAAAGGAGGAGTGGCAAGTCTCATGCTATATGCCAAGACGAGCTCAGACAAAGACTCTGATGCTTCGCTTTTGAGCAAGCTCAAAGAGATCAATGCCTGCATGAAGGCTTTTCCTTGCGACGAAACGCAGGAATACGAGGCCCTTGTTACTGTTTTTGACCAATCTCTAGTCTCGGAGGGATTTGATCTGACACAGTACAAGTTTTTGAGAAAGAAAGAGGAGATTAAGAGAAACAATGCAACAGGCCTAGACGCTCAGTGTGAACTGGCGGTGGCCACACTCATTTCATATTTTCAATCTCATGGATACCAGCATCTCTGCACTGGTACTCTCATAGGATTTGAAATCTTTGAGACAGTGGCGATGAGTTTGAGGAGTGCTGTTGGCTTGGCGGCGACCCTTACGGAGGTAGTTTCCTCCTATGGGCTATTCTATGGCCGCAAGTCGATCATCCTCTATTTCTTTTCGGCGTTACACACAGTTAACCCGAGTAAGCTTACTCAGCTCATACAACAATGCTCGACGTTTAGCTCAGTGAAGTCCAAGAACTTCCTCGAGACACACGTGTTCGAAAATACGGTTCAAAGCGTTGCTCCGTCAGCACTGTTTCAAGAAGTGATGAGTGCATGCTCAAACATGGACTCGCTCACGGAGGCACATACGGCACAGGCAGCGGTGTACCTGTTGGCGCACAAGCCACGTACACAAACAGAGTTGCCGGTTGGAAGAGACAGAGAGAGCCAGACCTGAAGACCGCATGTTGGAGGTGGTTCGCGGGCTTGCAGTGTAAGGCACAGATGGAGAACGGAGACTGCTCTTTCAATCATGATAGGCAG